>JAQHUG010000052.1:1942780-1952958 GCA_028555095.1 Dicrostonyx torquatus
CAGAGCTTGGGTAATTTTGCAAAAGAGGGAGATGAAAGATCGTAGGAAACAGTGGATTCAAGGATATCACAAGAAAACCCATGGATCACCTAACCTGGGCTCATAGGGACTCACAGAGACTGAATCGACAACCATGGAGCATGCATGGAGCTGAACTGGGTCCTCTGCAAATATGTTACAAATATTCATCTTGGTTTTCATGTGAGTTTCCTAACAATGGAAGAAGGGGAAGTCTCTGTCTCTACTGTCTGCCTTTGGGACTTGTCTCTTTTACTGGATTGTGTAATCCAGCCTCAATAGAAGAGCAGGTACCTAGTTTCACTGCAGCTTGATGTAGCATGGTGGTAATGCCCTGGAAGTCCAGCCTGTATTTAAGGAGAAAGAGGAGTTAGTGTGGAGGTGGAGGAATGCGGGAAGGATCTGAGAGGAAGAGGGCGAGGGAAAACTTTGGTTGTGGTGTTAAAATAAAACAAAAAACTTAAAAACAGAAAAATTAAGTCTCAGAAAAAAAAGATGAAGTAAATAAATTTTTAAGGAGAAGAAACAATAAGAGTTCTTCAACTAACTCCTGGGAAGCTCCAACATGTAAAACATATTTGTTTGAATATGAAGCAAATCAAAGTTAAGAAGAGAGGTGCTCATTGGTGAAAGCAGAGGAAAGGAAAAGGACTGCTTCCTGAAATAAAGTATTACATCAAATATTCAGTACAGGAACAATAGAAAAACAAACAAACACTATCAAAATTAGAGAGTTAATTTAAAGGTAAATAATTTTGGAGAAAAAACAAATTTATTTGAAATTTGAAACCATCTGACTGCTTTTGGCCTTTAGATGTTAAAGATACTATATGCATGTATACAATTATAAAAATTAAACGGGATGAAGTATTTTTGTTTTTCAGATCCAATTTTGCCTCCTCTTAGAAGATTTTTGAACAATAATGTGTTTTCCTTCTGTAACAGAGTCTATGAGAAATAATCAGTGCTGGCTGGATATGGGCTACTGTTCTTCTAAATAAGACTCTGTCTTGAGAATGCCAGAACAACTATACATGCTTTTTATATTATGTCACAGAATAGTAGTACCCTACTGGCCACATTTGAGGAGCAAGTAGGTCTAAGCATAAAAGACTATTCCAAGGTTTTTTGTTACCTTTGACATACTAAATAACAAGACATGCTCAGAACTCTAGTTTTTCAAAACCAAAAGCCTTAAGGCAATTTTATGAGAAGACAGTCTGTCTCAAAAGGATGCTTACCCAGTAGGATAAATGAACACTGCACCTTTGTCCATACCATAGACAAAACCTAATTTGTGATGGATTCTAGATTTACATATAGTCTCATACCCAAAGATAAAGGTATAACTTAGCCTATATCATAGAAGAGTCTCTTTGCATCAGGTGATTGTTACAGAAAGCCACAATTAGTTAAAATACAAAGAACCATTGACCATAAGATGTCATGATTGGTTATCTACTACTGAAACACAAGAAGCCCCCGAGAGGCTATATAATATTGAAATACAAGAAACCCCTGTTTGTCTATCTAATATTGAAATATAGCAGGCCTGTTACAAGATATGCAATCACATTGTGAATCCTGAGTTTGAATTTGTGTTAATTAAATAAAATCAATCTTGGGGTGAAACCAGCAACTAGTTGACCAGAATTAGTGAACGGGAGACTGGAAGAGCCAGAAAAAGATAGAGAGACCCACAGGAAGGAGTAGGATGGGGATTTGGAGTTTGGTACTTCTTTTTGGTCTACGACAAATAGGTCAGTGAGTTGCTTCTTGATCTCTCTGGTCTAGTAGGTTTTCATCCCCACATCTGACTTCTACTTCTGAGTATTTTGTGGATAAATAGAATGATTGAGACTTAGTTTAAACCAACATTTCTTGGCTGCACCTGAGCAGGCCCCAGGACTGGAAGTCCCTCTAGGTTGCAGCCTGAGTGTAAGCAGGGCAGTGACCATAGGGCTGTGGGACCGCAGATGGTAATTCAAATATCAGTAGATTAATGTACAACTCTTAATCTGGCATAAAAAAGCATGGCACACAGTGTGGGCTTGAGACAACAACTCAAGGCAATGTTGCTTCAGACAAACTGAAAAATTAGAAGATTTGGTGGGACACATGGAAAGTCTGTAAGCAGAGAGTTAAATAATTTTTAAAAGAAAATCTTTCCCATATTAGAATGGGAAATATCACAATGCAGGAAGTTTGTATTTTGTATAGTGCTACTATGGATGACTTGCAAATAGAAAACAAGGGGTTAAAACAACTAGCTTGGATTGTCATAGTACCAATTGTAATTACTATCAGTTTTGTAATCGATAATTTATCCTTAAAAAGTATTTTGGTAACTGTGCCAATATGCAAATTTGACTAAAAAGGAATAAGCCTTAGAAAGACTTATTATTGCTTAGATGCAAATCTTAGAAAGACTTAGTATTGATAAGTTACAAACATTAGGAAATCCTATTAATAAACATAAGAAAAATATTCAGACAGACAGAAGAAATTAGACAAGAACATAATGTACAGCTACATGATAAAACTGAAAAGGGGCAGCCCAAGGTTATTAGAAAGCCAACTTCAGTTTATCCAGTTATTATATAAGAATAAACAACAGACAATGGGCACTGCCAAGGTTATTCAGGGGTTAAAGGAAATCCTATAGAAATGCTACATTTGAGTATATTTAAGGAAGTAGCTGTTTCATATGGTATGCATTCATCCTCCGTGAGTCAGAAGTTAAAGTTATGAACAATAGAATTATCTCCCAAGACTGGAAAGATTCAGCTACAGCAATATTGGAAGCTGATCCTCAGTTTAGTGGAGAACATGGTAGAAAAAGGAGCTATGACTGTTAAAAAACAGAATAGGGATAGAGGTATTGATATTTCCTAGGAAAACCAATATGGTGGTTTGCAAAGACAGTTTGGATTTGGTGATCACACCTTAGCCCTATGTTGTCTAGCAGATTTGAATGCTTGGGACAATGTTGAAAAATCAGTAATGAAGTCCAAGCCATTCATTAAAATTATGCAAGGCCCAAAAGAAGCCTTTACTAATTTTCTGCAAAGAATGGCTTCAGCTGTAAATAGAATAGTGTCAGAACGAGTCTGGCTTTTCAAAACTTTAGAATGTAAAAGGTGATCAGGCCTTTAGAAGCAAGATTAGCATTGGATCTAATGCTTATGATTCTACTTTGATAGGAGAAGTGATTTTAAAAACTTTTAAGCAAAATTAAAATATCAGCTATTTTAATTGTGATAAACAATGTCACATGAAAGGATACAATAGTCTAAGTATTCCTAGAAACATCGTTTTTTTTTTTTCCTACGGATAATCTAAATAGAAGGCCTAGGTAAGCCCTTGTCAATCTGAGTGACCAAGAAAGTTTAGGCCTTCTATTTAGAATCACCTTAGGGGGCCTCTCATCGGCTGCAAATATCAACTTTGACACAGCCATTTCCTATCGGCATTGAAGAAACTCACCCACAGAGCAGTTAAAAGACTTAATGCCTTTTGTTAAAAACAACATTTCTTTAGATGTGATCAAGAATAGAACAGCTTCAGTAGATAAAGCAAAAAGGTTCAGGAGAGACCAGAAAATAAGTATTTTTGCAAACTGCTATAAATGATCAGAGATCAAAGCTAAAAATAGAAATAAATGTTATTGAAATTATGGATTTAGTAAACACAAGAACAGATATAACAAGTTCACCAAAATCTTGGCATCCAGATTGACATCTTCAGGAGGTGAATGTTCATCTTCTAGAGATTGGAACTTTATCTCAGAAAAAAACAAAGCACAAAATGAGCTAAGACTATAGGGCCAGAAGGACAGATAGGGAAGTTAAAACCGTATGTGGCTAACTTAGCAATGAATTCATTGGGACATGATTTGTTGCAGCAATGGAAAACACAGATTAACATTCCTATAGTCTCAGAAACAAACCACAAAATAATGACTACTTCTGAGAAAAAATGTCAAAAGGTAATTTAAAGAATAGTCCCATACTGTTCATGTTGTACATAAACAGGGCACAATAGCTGTTTGTCTTTCAAAGGTTCCAACAGCCCTACCTTAAAAATGGTTAACTGACAAACCACTGTGGGTAGAATAATGGCCTTTGACATCAGAAAATTTATAGGCACTGGAACAACTGGTACAGGAACAGCTAAATGTCCAACATATTTAAGAATTTTACAGTCCTTAGACTTATCCTGTATTTGACATTAAAAAAAATCTTGAACATAGGGAATGTTAGCAGGTTTAAGCATCATTATTAAAGTGATTTAGTCAATGGACTCCTACCAACCTGGAATTCCCTTGCTTTCTTTATTACTTAAGGGATATTCTATTAGAATGATTTATTTAAAAGATTATTTTTTACTATACCTTTACCAAAACAGGATAGAAAGAAAATTTGGCTTCACGGTGCCTATTCATAATAATTACTAGCCTGTTAAAAGGTACCATTGGAAAATGATTCCTCAAGGAATGTTAAACGGCCCAGCCTATCTCAATATTTTGTACAACAACCATTAGACATAATTAACAAACAACTTACTTAATCTATAATTTACCACTGTATGGATTACATCCCACTTGTTGATTCTGATACTGTAGAAAAAAAATGTTTGATGAAGTAAAGAGAATTTTGTCTTGTTGGGGATTACAATTTCTTCTGAAAAAAATACAAAGAGGAAATTCTGTTAACTATTTAGGACATAAGATTACAGGAAATTCAACCACTGATAGTACAAATCAGGAGAGATTAATTGAAAACTCTTAATCATTTCAAAAATTGCTGGGAGATAAGAACTGCAATTGAATTAACTACTCAAGAACTAATTAATTTATTCAAACCTTACAAGGTGATAATGAGTTAAATAGTTGATGTTGAGAGGGAGTTGGCTCTGGAAGAAAGGAAATTATAGTATGAACATGTGGGTTAATTTGATCGAGAGCTTAATTATATCCTACTTATACTACCTTCTACTCATTCCCCTACAGAAATCATTATGCATGGAGAAGATAGTAGTTTGGAATAGATATTTTTGCCACACAAACATAATAAAAACAAAAAGACCTATGTAGAAAGGGTTTCTGAATTGATTCTGAAAGGAAAATTACCAGAAATAGACAAAGCAGGAATTTTGGTACCTTTTACTAATGCTGAAATTGCCTTAATATGGGCAGAAAATGATCATTGGCAAAGAGCTTGGAGTAATTTTTTTGGAAAAGACTATTAAGAAATATCCCCAAAGCAAGAGACTTTAGAAAAAAAAAAGAACTAATTGTATTCTCTCTGATATAATAAGGAGACTGCCATATTCTGGAGCCCCTACATTCTATACTAATGCAAAAAATCAGGAAAGACTGGTTATAATTGGGAAAAATAAGTAAAGTGGCTCAAAGCACTTATGATTCAGTTAAAAAATTAGTATCATATGCTGTTATCATGGTATTATATTTTTCAGAACATATTAATATAGTTTCTGACTCTCAATATTCAGAAAGAATTGTTTTACATATTAAGACTGTGGAATTGTTCCAGATAATTCATTTAAATTTGTTATTTATTCAATTACAATAAGTAATCAGAAATAGAAATCATCCATTGTATATAGCACATATCAGAATACATATGTGTCTACTAGTCTCTGTAACTCAAGGCAATTATGAAACTGATTGTTAATTAATAGGAAATATACTGGCAGTCTCAGAATTTCATAAGAAATAGCATTTCAGTAGAAAATGTTTGAAAAAAATTTTTTTTATCACTTGATAACAAACTAAGGGAATTATAAGGAAATGTCCTACTTCTTTGTACAATCAAACTTGGTTATCTACAGGAAGCAACCTAAAAGGTACCCAAGAAAATGTATTTTGCTGTTGAATCTTCTTCATTTTGTAGAATTAGCAAAAGTAAAACATGTGCACAATACCAGAGATAGTTAGAAAGGATTTCAATAGGAAACTGCTTTAATTTTTGAAAAGGTTCATTCTGTAATTACATATTTAGTAGAGGTTATGGCCCATATGAGGATAGCTGTACAAATTAAGACTGACAGTGCACTATTATATTCCTCTAATAAAATGAAACAGTTCAAAATTCCTGCTTCAAAGAAAAGTCTGTCAGATATTCTAGGACTGTAGACCACAAAAGGAAGCCCCAGTGTTTCAGAGGAACCTTAGGAGACTGTCCTAGTGTCCCGCTGTCTGTATCACTTTTATAGTTTTAGAAATTGTTTGTTCTGCACTTTCTGTTTACTCAGATAGTATTTTATCCTTCTCGAGTCTCTGATGAGGGTTGAAGATGAGATAGCTATACTATTTTTTTGTTATCAAATTCAGAAAAGAAAGTTTCAAAAAATATACAAAGTTTGTAAGGTTGAAAGACAACAGCTTAGGTTACCTACCTAAGAAAATGTTTTAAGGTCTAAAATGATAATTTTAGGATGGTAATACCAATTATGTTAGAAAATGGTTTAGGTATAAAAACTGTAGACTCATAAACATAGTATAGATAATAGAGTATCTTCTCCAAATTTGCCAAATATTAATACACTGGACATTGTTGATATAATTCTTACGTGGCAATTGTACTTATTGTATATATTTCACACTGGTAGGGTTGAAACCTTTCTTTTTATTTAGACAATACCTGATAATTGTTCTTATTGTATATAGTTTTGCTGTGGTAGAGTAAAAAAGCCTTTCCGTTTTATTTAGAAAAAAAGTGGGAAATGTTTGGGGATATTCAATCACACTGTGAACCCAGAGTTTGTGTTTGTGTTTTTAAAAAAAATTAACCTTGGGTCAGCGTGTAGAGCCAGCAGTTAGTTCACCAGGAATTAGCTATAGAGAGTTAGAATGAGACAGAAATATGGATAGAGGGACATACAAAAAGAGTAGGGTGGGAACTTAGAGATTGGTATTTCTTTTTGGTTTGGTATAAGTGGAGATATGCATCTCTTGCTGATTCTGTTATCAAAAAATTCAGCTGGTTGAGTCTCAGCCTCTGATCTAGCAGTTTTTAACCCACCACCACATTTGACTTCCAAGTATTTGTAGGTAGAGTGATAGACACTTAGCTTGAACATACATATCATGGTTGCAGCTACCCAGGTCCTGGGACTGGAAGTTTCCCCAGGTCACAGTCTGAGTGGCCAACAGTGCACTGACTGTGGGGCTGTGGGACCAAGGTTGGTTATTTAAAGTATCAATAGATTAATGTGCAACTGCTAAGTCAACAGAAAAACATCAGATGCCATGATTAGTAATCAATTGGTAATTAATAATCCAATCAATTAATAAATAATCTAATCAATAAACTAATTGGTAATTAATAATTGCTAATCTAATAATTAGTAATCTACTACTGAAACACATGATGCCCTGTTTGGCTCTCTACTACTGAAACAAAAGATGTCCTGATTGGTAATCTAATACTGAAACACAGTATCCTGTCTTAGAAGCATGTGAGTGTAGAGTGGTCACAGCACGCTTTACAGTGCACTAATTTGCTCATATGCATGTGGAACAAGAGTAGTTAAATAGAAGGCTTTATCTTATGTTTTCCAGCTTTTGTTTTTATGTGTTTTGTGTGTTTGTGTGTGTTTCCTATTGCTTTTTGGTTTTTTTCTGGTTTTTTTTTTTTATTGTCTGTTTGCTTTCAGAAAGAATGGGTGTAGAGGTGGGAAGGATGGAGGAAGAGTTGGGGGAGGGGAAGCCTGTTCAGAATCTATTGCACAAGAAAATATTTTATAGCCCTTGTTCTCAACCTGTGAGTTCCAACTCCTTGGGGTCAAATGACCCTTTTACAGAAGTCCTCTAAGGCTATCAGAAAACACAAATATTCACATTATGATTTATAACAGTAACAAAATTGCAGTTATGAAGTAGCAACAAAAGTAATCTTATGGTTGGGGGTTACCACAACATGAGAGACTGCATTAAAGAGTCAAGATATTAGGAAGATTGAGAACCATTGTAAAAGGAGGCTGTGAATTTGTAGTGGAGAAGAGACATAATTTGTAGTGGAAGAGAAGGGAGGAATTGGGGAATAATGCAATTATATTTTATTTGAATAAAAAGGAAATATGAATTTTGACATTAAAGGCAACAAAGAAAATATTAATCAATCCCATTCAGTCACAGGGTTTAAAAATAGAATATACACACTTCTACATTAAAAGTTATCTATGTTTCAGACTATAAAGTTAAACTATAATTTAGACTCATTCAAAATTAAAATTATAATGAAACTTGGCAAAATAGAGCAGAATATATTTAAAATTTTTATTTGTGATAATAAAAAATAAATAAAATCAAAACAAATAGAACATAGTTACAAAAAAGGGGAGTGAGTTGTTATGTCTACATGGTACCAGTAGCTAAATGAAACAGGAATGAAATCAATGTAGAGTTGTGGGTCAGCTATTAAGTTTAGATGACTCAGTGAATCAGTCAAGGATTAAGTGATGTCATAAAGAGAAATTAGACACATGGTGTTCTACTGTCCCTGTAATAAAATCATTGTCTACTTTCTCTTTCTTCTCATTGATACTGAGTTACTAGTCCTAACACACTCCTAAGACAAAAAGAATATGATTCGCTTATTACTAATATTTTAACTTATACTTTCTCTGGACCATAAAACCCTATGAAATCAACATCTATGTTTTTATGTAGATCTTTTTAGTAAATATTTAGACAGTGGCCAGACATTCTATCTCATTATCCCTTTTTCTGAAAATTATCTTTTTTAGTATTCATGCTTCATTAAATAGAAATATAGGGGAAAAGCATGCAAATGGAAATACCAAATGAAGTGGATTAGCTTTAAATATTGACTTCACCAAGAACCCTCTTTATGATCATAACATCAAGTTTTTATTACTATATTTTCAGAATACTGACCTGTCACATTATAATCATATTCAAATTATATTTATTTTAAATTTTAAAAATTGTGATTTTATTCCTATTGTTTTGTGAATTCACATTACATGAGCTATACTGATTATTTCCTCTGTCCCTTCAAATTAACATTTCACATTTTTCCTTCATGGTCACTTTCCTAGGTGCTTCACAGCTGAATGTCACACAAAGATGGTGCTAGGAACATGAACATTTCAGGCATTCATTTACCAACTCCTACCAATTATGGAGTAACTCAAGCTGGTCAATGTTTGTGACAGATACTTAGATACTGCCCGGCTAATCTCATGTGACTTTACTCATTAAGCTCCAGGTGCTTTTTGTACCCATCTTTGGTTTTAACCAACCCTAGGGATATAACAAACACCCATTTTCACTTGTTGAATACTGCCATACCTTTCTAAGTATTCTTTTTGTAAAATTTACATTCTATGAGGGTTTCTGTTCTCTCCTACCAAACTGCTCATATGATTTATTTCCATCTAGAGAGATATTACTGATTGAATTTTGTCCTTAAAAGGGAAAGTTGAAGTAAATTAAGCCAGGGTACCTGTGAATAATAAAAAAAAAAGTAGTATTCATGATGTAAAAAGTTAAAAGAGATCATTAGAGGTCTCAGCCTATAGGACTCTTGTCCTTATTAGAGGAAATTACATCACATAGGAAGAGATACATAGGGAGCATGCCATCTGATGATAGAGAAATTATTAGAATGATCATATTGGAAGCCAGGAGAGTCCTAGGGGCACTGACTCAGTATCTATAGTAGGTTGGAATAAAATACCAGCCAAAGTAAGTGGCACTACTAGAAAGTGTGACCTTATTGAAGTAGGTATAACCTTGTTGGAGGAAGTTTGTCCTTGTGGGATTAGCTTTGAGGTCTCTTTTGCTCAAGCCTTCCTCAGTGTGACATTCAGTTCAGTTCCTGTTGCCTTCTGATCAAGATATAGCCAGCACCATGTCTGCCTCCACTCTGTCATGCTCCCTTCTATGATGATTATGGACTGAACCTCTGAAACTGTAAGTGAGCCACCCCAGGTTAAAAAAAAATAATGAGTTGTTATGTCATGGTGAGTTTTCACAGAAATAGAAATCCTAACTAAGAGAGCATCTTTGGCTAAAGAGATAAGAAAAGATCCTCCATGGACTCAGAAGGAACATGGTAATATTGGTTTATTTAAACCTGAAAGACCCCAACCCTAAAAATTAAGGACAC
>JAQHUG010000052.1:1971905-1982220 GCA_028555095.1 Dicrostonyx torquatus
GTTCTAACTATTCTGATATCTAGAAGAAAATCACTTTAAAACTGAGGAAACCAGCACCACTTTAGCTTTGGATGGATAGGAAAAATGAAAGAACAAATTTTAAAAGCATTAATGCCAAAAATAATTCATTGTTTGCAAAAAGCAAACAAACTGGAGAAGATATTGATTTGATAGCACAGCAATATGATTGTTTCCTTAATAAAGATCATTTGTCTTTAATTTTTCACTTTTTTATTCTTGAAATTTTGTTTAGTAACAGCAAATATAACCTTTTTTCAAAATGAAATTACCTTACAAACTTTTTTGTTTTACAGTTTTTTTTATTGTTATTACTATTGTAATGTGAAGCATTCTAAAAATTTGACCAAATTTAGATATAACTGTGTCACAAACAGATTACAGTCTAATTGGAAAGAACAATGCCCCTAAGGCCATCTGTTAGACACACAAGATATAATGTGGAAAGGACAAGGAATAATGAAGTAGACATAGCATTAGGAAGGTGTCTCATGTAAGACCAAGGGTAGACCCCTCTTTAAATAGGAGACAGTTTTTCAAGCAGAAGAAGTATCAAGTTCAGGGCTTTGAGAATCAGGAGTGGTATAAGTGCTAAGAAAAGCAAGCCTTCAATAGGTGCTCAATTAAAAAACACTATGCAATAAATTCTGGAAAATATGGTGAGAGCATCGAAAATGCAGAAAGCAATCCTGCAAAGAGAGGAAGATTACAAAAATCTACCATACGCTTGGATCTATATTTGAAACTTTACAGGCAGAAATAACCAAAGAAATAACCATGTTAGATTTTGGATTTAGAAATTCCTTTTGGCAGTTGTCTGAAGTTTGTTTTGGATTGATGTTTTGTTGGCAAATACTGCATTTTTTTTGGCAAAGCAAAATGTAAGGGAATATATTTAGTGGAATGATTATGATTCTATTAAAATAAACATAATAATCACATTAATCAAAATGAAAAAATATTTTTCCTTTAGAAATCATCAAGTCCTTTGTTTCTCAGTGTAGAAAAAAGAAGTATCCTCATATAATAGGGTCAGTTCTGTCTCTTTTACTGTTTACCTTACCCCAACAGCCTTTCCCTGAACCTTCTTTGTTTTGTGACATCAACTGTAGTACTTATTATTGTGTCATGTTTTAACTAACCAGAAGAATCCAAGGACGCAAAACACAATCCCCACCTAGACTTTCCTACATGGTCATATATATCTCATACAGCAGATTTTTATAAAATGGTCACCAGAAGCTACAAAGGGGGGTATTCTATACAGGTTTTACTCAGACCACCATAGTGAATATCTAATGAATATGAAGAATTCGAGTGACTTAAAGGAAAACAAGTCCAGGTCATGGGAGAAGAGAGACTGTAGTGGCATTTCATTTGTATTATAATAAATAAAGCTTGGCTGAAGACCAGAGAGTAAAACAGCCCCACTGGTCAGCCTTACAGATCAGACAACAATGACACACACCTTTAATCCCAGTACTCATACTAGCTTGCTTTCATTGGTTGAATAAAGAGACTGCCTTGGCCTTTTGAATAAAGAGACTGCCTTGGCCTTTTGATAGGGCAGCTTTTAGGTGGGCGGAGTAGACAGGATGGAATGCTGGGAAGATGGGAAGTGTGGCATATGCCATGATTCTTCAGCCTGAGATGGACATAGGTTAGACTCATGCTGGTAAGCCACATTCCTGTGGTGATACATAGATTACTAGATATAGGTTAAAGCAAGATGTGAAAGTTAGCCAATAAGAGGCTAGATATAATGGGCCAGGCAGTGTATTAAATGAATACAGTTTCTGTGTAATCATTTCGAATGTAAGCTTGCCCCTTGGCTGGGAGCTTCGTGGACAGAACAAAGGGCCCCACACTCCTCTCTGGTGCAGGGAACACAGCCACACCTCTTACTACATTAGGCAGTGTTTAAATTAATACAAATTCTGTATGGTTATTTTGAATGTAAACTAGCCCGGGGGCTGGGAGCCAGGTAGAATGGAACAAGGGGCCCATGCTCATTAATACACCTTAAATCCCAGGCCAAAAGAGGATTATAAAAGCGAAGGAGACAGCTATCGGGCACAGTCACCTTCTGAGTTTCTTGGAGGCAGGATCACCATTTCAGACTGAGGTAGAGGTAACAGCCAGTGGCTGTCTCTTTTGCTTTTCTTACCTGCAGGTTGAACCCCAATTTCTCTCTCTAACTTTTTGTTTATCATACATCAAGAGAAAATGCATTTGAGACTATTTTAAAGATATAATTTACCAAGACCTGCTAAGTTGAATGTCAACCACGAGTTTGAGCAACGAATAAAAATTTGTCTAGAGTTCATATTTCCTGGTTGTATGGTAAGAGGTCCTGCTAAAGTGTGCTGACTGTTGAATGTAGAGTAAAATGAAGATAGTCTTGTTTTACACATTTTATAGAAATAAAGTGACATATAGTTGCCATGAATTTATGAGACAGAATACACATGGGAAATAATTTGAACCCAAGATGAGGAATATAGTGAGTGGTCATAGTGTTCACTCAAGGTAGATGTCTGAGCAAAGTTTTTACTGAACAAGCTTGAAACAATAAACTATGTCATGAAACCTCATTTTCATCCCTCGTGTTCTTAGGCAACATTTCCTCACTTGCAGATAAACTGCATCCAGGTGTTTTTATGCCATATTTCCACCCAAAGAGATTGATAGCAGGATCACAGATTGTTTTAAGCCATGGTTTCCTCATCTTGTTGTTATCACCTGCCAACAATTTTATGTATTATTTTAAATGTAGACCCAATATTATAAATGTTACTTTGTTAATGGATGTATTAAATTTTAAATAAAATCCCTGTCAATCACAGTTAATTTTTTCATCTGACTTGCAAATTTATTTACTTAGATGCCAATCAATTTCCTTTATATCTAATGTTATAAACATATTTTAATTCTCTGTTTGTAGCAAGGGGTTTTTTGGTCTTCATGGAATATATATATATAATATGTCCTGGCTCTTTTATACTAGATAGAATTATATGCTGAAACTAGAAAGATTATTTTAGAGTCCATATGCACCTGAGACATTAGAATTATGCTCATGAGTTCATGTTATTTTTTAATTTGCATCCATTTTTGAAGTGACAAGTACAATCTGCCTTTTGACATCCAGAACACAAATAACATTGGACCCTGATTGTTTCATTATATAGTCCTCTACTCTGTGGTGGTGATGTAGAAATGGATTCAGATCTTTTCTGTGTGTTTTATTTGCTATAAAATAATTTTTACTTTACCACCATAGAAGGTAAAGAAAAAAATTTTTAAAATTTTCTCTAGAATCTATATTTACACATACATTATATTTTGATTTGTGGTGGCTAAAAATGTAAGAATAGGGAAGATTTGAAAGGGTAGTTCACAGTCCAGAAAGGCAAAATAAAACTGATGACAGAAGCCCCGATTCAATCAAAAGTCATGAGCAATTATCCCAGCAGGCAGAAATTGTAGGAAAGATGGGAAACCTCTCTGTAGAGAGCATGTTTTTTTGTTTTTTTTTTCTGGTCAACTGACAGACCTTTTCAAGTCCTTATCAGGAAATCAATCTGACAGATTGTCCTGTGTCTATGGTCAATGGACTTCATCCATTGCATGCATTGCAGTTTTACTGCTCAAGGGCTTCTTCAGGAATGAAGGTCCACACACAGGTTCTCCCCTAACCAGTCTGATGTGCAGTCAGAAGAGATATGGCTCAGGGTTTCCTTGATAAGGCTGGTGTTCCTGGTAAGACCCATGAACACTTCTGCTTTATCACAAGTCACAGGTAAAATGGGCAGAATACAAGCACTTCCCCTTGACTGGGATGGTTTGCTCTGTTTCTGTGAACATAAATCTAGGGTAATATACCATTCTTGATGCAGCAGCAACCTTCCTATTAAATATTATGATGAAAAAATCTTCCCCTGAAGTATTTTCAGAAATAGAACCTCTAGCGATGTTTCTTTTAAGCTTGGAAAATGTAATTGAAAGAATATTTTAAAATTCAGATAAAACTTATTCTAAATACTATACGGAATTAGAAAAAAAATACCCATCATTTTAGTTTTTAAATAGGTACATAGCAGAGCCAAGCATATTATGAACCCTGAGTTAAAAACTCAAAAAAACTTAAGCCTGATGAGGATAAAGTCTAATTTTTAGAAAAATCTTTGACTTATTGGATAAATTTGAGTTAGTCTTTTTATCATTCATTGTTTCTTGTAACAAAATTGTGGTAATTCAAAGAAAACGTCTCTTTTATTCTTATGATGATATGGTTCACCCCTTAGTGAAAATGCATTCATAAGGGAATCAGGACATTGTGACTGAACCATCACATGCCTTGTGTCTACAACTGTTACTTTGAGTACTGGATTAACAATTCCTGAAGGATAACTAGACTTTAAAGAATATCAGATGTACTAAGTATTCTAACTTTCTCTAGTTCTTTAAAGCTGCATTTAGAAATAACACACATAGTCATACTATTGATTACAATCCCACCCTTATGCAATTTAATGTATATTGGCTTGTTTCAATATAATTTTAATCAAACTAGAAGACAGAGAATGTCAGTGTTAATGTTACCATTGATTACACACTTGTGCATACTTAATTATGAAAGAAGTCTCTTAGTAAGTTAGTGTACATAGATATCCTTGAAAGTAACAGTAAAAAAGGACAAATTCTCTGTCAGGAACAGAAGGACCACTCTTGGGAGCTTCTAGTATTGGAATTTGTTTTCTGTTGCTAAATGCAGCAACACAAGGAAAGATGGTTGGTGTTCATCCATACCAAATATTTAATTAGCACTTACTGTTAGTCCACCATTTACCTGAGCTCTGGATTTTAGACAACAAAATCTTCGAGGTCATGTGTTTTCATGAGTTACTTGAAGGCAGTGAAAGCAGACATGTGGGACAAGATGGAAAAAGTGCAAATGCTGCCTGTAACAAAACGGGACAGTAAAGCAAAAGAGAGAAGCCTTATATGGAATTCTACGTCTATTCAGTTACAAAGATGTGAACCACAAAAGAGGCAAATGCCTGGAGAAGTAGACCTCATGCAAATATATCCAGCAAGACTGAAGCTCAGTAAAAAGCACAAAACGCATGGAGCTGAGCATCATAGATCCCAGATTACACAAGGTATGGTGGTAGGCTATAGCAAAATGGTTGTTTTTTTTTTTTTTTTATAAATTGAAAGTTCACTATAATTTCCCCCCCCCCTTTTTTTTTTTTGGTTTTTCAAGACAGGGTTTCTCTGTGGCTTTAGAGCCTGTCCTGGAACTAGCTCTTGTAGACCAGGCTGGTCTTTACAATTTTCCTTTAAACAAAAATATATGCTGATTTTAGTTGCTAAATAGTAATTCTGATCACTATAGAAGTTATTTGAGAAAAATCACGCAACCAGATTATAAAAAAGGCTGTTGTACAACTTGTCTCGCATAATTAACGTAATATAATGGAAAAATAAAGATATGCAAATTAAGTCTTTCAAAAATGAAGCAGTGGTAACTGGCTTTGATAAGTCAAAATTCAATGTAGATAATATTCTATTAATTATCATTAACTAATATTAATTATGCTCATGACTTTTCACAAGTATCTTATTTTACTTTGGGAGCAGAGACTAATTGAAGATTGTGAAAGGAAGATTCTGACTTTGTGTAAATAAATTTTTATTATAATTTGTTTTTGTATAAGCAATATCAATGCAAGGGAGTACAATTATACACATGCTGACATAACTTCTTATATTTTCACAATTGATTACAGAAATCTTTCATTGTAAGTACAATGAACTCTGAAAGTACAAAAACTGCTAGCAACATTTTTCCAATTAATTATTAAAAAGCTCACTAACTGGTTAATGATCAGTAAATTAATCTCAGCTTAAACCTGTCTGTAACATTTAATGATCCTTAGCTGTATTTCACAAAAACTCCCAAATGTTATAAAAATCTCTATTATTAAGTTGATTTAGACCTTGTCTAGTCTAAACTCACCAATGAAAAATGATCATGAGACATGGTGTTCTCCCTGTGTGTCTAAGAACCAGGGATAAAAGTGCTTTCCGAAACAAGAATGAGTTATGGAATCTAATTCGAGCACTGGCAATGATTCATTGGGTAACCCTGGAAAAGTTACTTCAACATTCTCTTGTTGTTTCTTTTCTGTCAATGGGGATATTAACTATTTGCCATGGCCCTCTCCTAAGCTTAGCTTAGAGCAAAGTAGTACCCTACTATGAATTTTAAAATACAATTGCAAACACCATGATAAGCTAGATGGTGTGTCATAAACAAGCATGCTGGTATTCTCAGTTATATCAGATAACTAAACGTATTTAAGATTCTAGTTCCAGTAACCAGGTAATGAGAATATGGCAAGATGAACAAAACATTGTTAAACTCCAGGACATCATTTCAAACCAATGACATAAGTTCACAATAAAAGTAGACGTATCACATAGCATGTGATACAAAGACTAGACATTAGAAAGCTAGAATCATAAAGTGCTGGATCCACATGTTGTTTCAGTATTTTCAACCAATAATAAGCCAATGACATCAACGGGTATGTTGTTCTATCACTATGCATTTACTAGGTATGTTTTATTGAATGTTTTTCATGTGGTGAGTACAATTCCAGAATAAGCTATTAATGCTTTAGTAAGAATAATGTTATTTTTAGAGATGAACCATTTAAAAGGAAGAGTTGTGTATTTTAGTACACAGGTTTGGGGGTTTTAATTTATACTCTTTGTCTGTGTTACTTTGGGTTAAGTGTTCTAAAGAAACTAATGAAATAGTGTTGAAGTTTATGGTTGCAGTTGCTTTCCCAGTGAGATGGGAAAGTTCCTTCCTGAAGACTATTCGGAGCATAAGAAGGCAAGATATAATATGTATATAATATATGAGCTAGTGTATTCCAGGAAGCACAAAGTGTTGGAAATTGGAAAGAACTTAGATTATTTGAGAATTGCAAATCTTTATAACATTTGACTAGGGTGAAATTTTGTCAAAGTGTAATGGAAAAAAATATTGTGTGTTTGGGGGAAGGGAGCGGCAGAATCTCATCCTTAAGAGAAATATCACTATGAGTTGTCTCAGAGCAAAGCCCAGTTGAGTATTAATAAAGCAGAGGCCTGTTAAAGCGATCAAGCAAGGGACCCTGGAATTTATTGTAGAAATCACTTGGGTGGCAAAGCATTCAGTTTGTCACATATATTTGAAACATTTCTTGAAACTGAAAGTAGTAGGGTTCATTATATATAGGTACTTTGAAGAATGAGAAATTCTCTAAGTAGAATATAATATGTGAATATAATATAATACAACATGGCATGGTGTTCTGAGCATCTAGATGAAATGAATGTTCTATAGAAAGACTCATCTTAGGACTAAGAATGCCAGCCAAGAATTTTGCCATGCTATGAAGCAATAAGCAGCTATGTATGATGGTTAATAATAATAAGTTGATTAGATATAGAATCATATAGAAGTCAAGCCTCTGCGCATGAATGTGGGGGTTATCTTAAGTAGATTAGCCTCAGGCCATTTCTATAAGGATCTTGATTAGATTAATAGATGTAATAAAATCTTACCTAGAAGGGGTGGCACCATTCTTTGGATTTGGGTCCTGGCCCATGTAAGAAGAAGAAGGCTAGCCTAGCATGAGAATTTATCATTCTTTATTTCCTGACTGTGGATGTGACTCTGTGTCCAGTTCCTACTTTGTTGGTTTCCCTGCCGTGGTGGACTGAACCCAGAATTGTGAACCAAATAAACCTTTCCTGCTTAAATTGCTTTTTTAGAGTATTTTATCAGAACTAAGAAACAAGTAACCAAGACAGTATGATTGCTAGGTCTAATTTGGTTGTGGAGCTGATCAACAAACATGGGTGGTCTGTGGTCCTGTGTCTGATGTTGAGTCTGATGTCTCTAGAGGATATCAAGGCTGTAAGTTAGGAAGACGAGCTGGATATAAATTTAAGAGAGGAGAAACAAGAATCCTGTGTCTCAGTTCCTAGACGTGAGGTAGTTTATATGCTGATGGCAACTGCTAAATTGGGTTGTTTGATTGACAAGACATGATAGGAGAGGACCACAATTATTGCTGGGTTGTAAGAACCAGCCCGCCACTTCCAACATGCTCTAGCACATCAAATTCTTTCACCTAAAATATTGCAAAAGTCTTCCATTTATCACCCTGCTTCTTTCTCTTTTTACCACAGATGAAATTCTGCACAGCAAAGTGATGAGTGAGAAATTTATTCAAATAATATGGTCTTCTGTTTTCTGAATTTTTTCTTGTTTCACTAGAATCAAAACTCAAACCCTTAAGACAGCTTACTAGCCTCGACAGGGTTCATTTTGCTAGCCAGTACTCCCTCATCCCTCATTCTTAAATCAACACCCCCCTTTCTCTCACACACACACATACACACACACACACATACACTCACATACGCACACACACATATGCACACACACATACACATATGCACACACACATACACACACATATGCACACACACACATACACATGCACTCATGCACACACCTTCCTTAGTCTCCTGGTAAAAGCATGAACTTACTACCCCTCACCCTGACTTTGTGTAGCTTTTCTTCTTTATTCATTACTCTCCAGGTCATTCCACAGCTCAGAATTGTGATAGACAGCAGCTTTGTTGTAATTTTGGTTTTTTTTTTGAGACAGGGTTTCTTTATTACATATTTCTGGCTGCCGACTGCTCTGGAACTCTCTATGTAAAACAGGCTGACCTCTAACACACACCTGCCTCTATCTCTCAAGAGCTGGGATTAAGGATGTGTAACATTACACCTATCAGATATCAGAATTTTATATATATTGCAGGATAATCTTATTTAAGTTTGAAATGCTGTTATTATCATTTGCACTCTGTCTACATATTCTTGCCTTATGGAAACTTATTACTTGAAAATCATGAAAGGGATACTGCTTCCGGGATGTAGTGAAGCTTTGGTCCAGACATTTCTGTTTACCGATCATTAGTGGATCCATTAGAATCCGCCATCAGACATGGAACCTCACCTCAGCTACCTTGTCTCCTTACCACTAAACCATGAGATAAATTAATTACTGCATCATCTAAGTTGTTTTGGTCAGATATTTTGTTTCTGCAATGACAAAAATAACTAATATGAGGTCTCAGAATCCATGAAGTTGTATTAAGTATTTGTCCCAGTAAAAAAGTTGTAGTATACATCGTAGAAAAAGATATTGATAACAGGAGGTAGTGTTGTTTATGAGCAAGTATATCAGGTCTAATTGAGATTGGGAAGAAATCAGAAAGCTATGAAGCAGATAGGAAACAGCAGTCAAGTTCCGAAATATTATAAAAACAAAGGTATGTTCATAGAAGAGTTTGAGGTCCCAGAACGGTTTTATTAATAAACAGATTCATCTCCAGCAAGTACTTTAAGAAAGAGAATGAGCAGAGCAGGATCAGATTGGTAGAGCAGAGATGACAAGCTGCAGTGTCAAGTTTCACCCTGAAGGATTGTGCTTATCCCAATGTCAGAGTGATCCAGATATATAAGGCATAATGGGCTTCATGGGAAGGGAATGACCAGTTAGAACTATATCTTATTAGTGGTTCTGAAATTCTTAAGCAGTTTAAAGTGGCAGAAAAGGCTCTGAACCTGCTATTCTTGACTTGATAAATGTCATATTGTCAAAATGTCTTCTAAACATTTATGCTTGTAACCACAGATCTGCACAATTCACAACCTTGATCAGAGAAACTATTTTTTTTTTTGTGGTGAGCAATAGTCAATTTAAGGTGTAAATTGGGCAAAGTGCTGAGAATAAAAGACTGGATGCTTAGTCAGAACTAGGACATCTTAATCAACACTCTGATCTCCAAGGCATGGGGAGCATCTTTTAACTGGAGGCAGGAAGAATGCAAGATCTGGAAAATAGGAAGAAATATTATGAACTGCTATCTTCAGGACATGACAATTCTAGTCCATTCATAAACTCATAACTGGTTTGTTTACCTGCCCAAGAGCTGCACAAGATCAGGCAGTCAAAATTCTGGCACTTATGGGGAACGTGCTGTCCAAATTGCATACCCTCATTAAGAGCATTGGCACTTAATAGCTGCTAGAGTTAGGAAAATCGTTCTTTTTTGAGGATATTCCATGCATAGAGGAAGTTGTGTCGGGGAAGATGCAGGGCAAGATAGATGAGAAAAATGTGGATATCATCATATTTTATTATATATATAT
>JAQHUG010000052.1:1999286-2015247 GCA_028555095.1 Dicrostonyx torquatus
TGGAGATCAGGCCTTTGTCTGATGTGGGGTTAGTGAAGATCTTCTCCCATTCAGTAGTCTTTCTACTTGTCTTATAACATTTAAAGTTAGTTAGAATATGTGTCTTTTCTTTACAGTGTAAAAGTGTAGAGTGGTGTTTGCTTCTTGTACAATCTCTGACTGTATTGTGGTTCTCATTATGAGTATCTTTAAACTCATCACATTAATTTTTTTTATTATTATTTATCTTTGCCCCCTTCTCTTTTCTGTCAGTTTTCTCAAATATACTTGGTTTTATCATCAATATAGTTCTTCCTGCCTACCTAATATAAGCAATATTATAATTTCCCTGTTATGATTTTTATCCTCCTAATATGTGGCTCTTGATCACTTTCTTTTGATGCATGATTATGTGTCACATCTCATCAGTTAACCAGCAAAACCATCACATGGCTTTTTATTACCAGCTAACAGGAAGTTCCTTTCATAGAGGCCATGCACACTTTTGTGTTTGGCTGTCTCTATATTCTCATTTTCTATAAATATTCATTGTGCTTCAATGCAATGTCTTTCTTTCATCCTTTCGTCAAACACTAAATACTGTAAATCTGTTGAGGTTTTGCATCTATGATTCCTTTTGCATTGCCCCAGATGTTTTCTTGCTTACTCCCTTATTTCATTTATGCATGTTCCCTGATGGCTTTTCTTCAGAAATCCTCTCCTTGATTGTGCTATGCCTGTCACTTTGCCCCAATTTACACTCTATCCCCTCATTTTATTTTAGCTGAGAAAATCGTTTATCTTAAAGTGACCGCATGATGTACATTTATTTATTATCTCTTTGCCTACTAGACACTCAACTTTCTAGGAACAAGGATTTCACACAATTTAGCTACCATGGCACCTCTGAACAGTATGATTTCATGGTACATAGTTAATACTAAAAAATATGCACTCAGTGAACTATTTTCTTGACACAGAAAAGAAGATTATCTTTGAGTTTTCAGTCAAATGCTGCTAGATCAGCAAACTTTCTGTAATTGCCCCTTCTCTTCCATCACATCTCAAGGCTCTGGTTATCTATTTGACATGACCAATCCAGCCCATGAAGTCGTTGTTCTAACTTGTGACTGATAGATTTGTATCAGTTACCTGACTTCTAACAAAAAGGTTGAAGCCATGTAATAAGTTCAATAGCAGCTTGAATAGAGGCCTAGAAGCACTGATAGCATAGGCATAGGCATAATACTTCCTCAGTAACTCTCTCTCTCTCTCTCTCTAAAACACACATACACACACACACACACACACTCACACAGATAGAAAATGAGGAAATTTTCCCTTCAGTTATTTATTCTTTTTCTGTTTTCCCTTAAATATGTATGTGCATTCTAGTGCAATAGCTCTCCCTCAAATTGGTGACATTATACTCTCTTTATTTTCTTATGATCAAAATGGAATCTGTTAAGATATTCTCTCCATTTTTCAGCTAGAGGCCTATTTACTATAAGTTCCAATTACTCACCCAGGGATCCAACAGCCAGGTATGCAAGCAGTCTCCATAGACAGACTATATCTCAACATATTCACTTATTTTCTTAAAGAAGCCTCCATATTAAACAAGGCAGTTCAGCATTAATTTTCTTTTTCCTCTGATTTCTACACACACAGTGCCATGCGAAGCCTGGATATATTCCAAACCTTTCACGCAGTCATCTGAATATCAATATAATATTACTCTCTTTAATGTCAAGCTCCTGATTCTGCAACCAGCTGATAGAGATAAGGAAAGATTTCCACCTCGCAGAAGGTGTTGTGCATCTGTGAAATTTCCTCTTTCATCCAAATGAGAGGAGTTGTGCAGTAGTACTGCAGATGTGGGTCTGGGGGCCAGATAGTCCTATTTAGCATCTGCAGACTCTGAAGACACAGCTAAAGGAACTAAGGTCTAGGTGCTGGATTTTGTCACCTGTAGAAAGGACTGGAAAGCATTTGAATATGTAACAATATGCCTTCTTTCCACCCATGCACATCTGGATGGAATATCATGCCAGGTGCTGTTATAAATACATTACAAATATGGTGATTTAGCTTTATAACTAATACTATAGGCAGATGTTACTAAGTACTTGAACAAGTTATTTTAGAATTTCTTTATATTAGAGAAAATATTAGTAATAGTACAAAAAATTAACTTACATTTACAATCTATTAAAGTAGACAGACTTACTTGCTTCCTTATCTGTATGGTATCCATGTAGTTCTAGAGAACATAAGATAGAATCTAGAATATGAATCCAGAATATGCAGAATTTGACATTTTAGGCTAATTTTATATTGTGGCAGGTGCCATTATCTGTCTCAAAATTTTTCTAACCTGTAAGTGATTGGTTTCGGAAAAACACTCTTTTACTTCTATCTTTCAGGTTACATAATCAAAATGTTTATGGAATATGAAATGATTATGAGTTCTTCTGCATCCCTCTGCAAACCTGTTGAATGAATGAAAATAAGGTGGTCACACTCAGTACAATATCAACCCCAACTCACTTCATTCCCAGTTTCTGTACTGGCTGCTTTCCTCTGACTATGACACTCTATCTGACAAGAATAACTCCAGGAAGCTGAGTTTACTGTGATTTTTTAAGGTGACAAAGCATCATGACACTGAAAACATGGCAGCAGGCACCAAATCCAGCCTGGTCACAGAGACTCTCAGTCAGTAGAAGACAGTGCACAGGATCTGAAGCTGTGAAGATTCCACCTCCTACAGGGACCACAAATAACCTGAAGAGGGCAACTAACTGGGGACCCAGTTTTCAGATCCATGAGCTTTGGTGGAATACTTCATTTTCAAGTCACAGTCAAAAGTTCCATGTAGCAGGTAACCAATAATAAAAGTGCTGTATCAGAACATAAAGAACTCTTAAAAGTCACAAGCAAATAAATCAATTTAATCATAAAGCAGGCAAACACTTGTGAAACATTTTTCTGAAGAACATATAGAGTAAATTTGAAATAAAGAAAATCCAACTTAGTTCAAGAAATGAAAGCTGGATCAACAATGAGATATCAGTACAAAGTTATCAGATCTCAAATATATAACAAATACCACTAAACACTATGAGGACATAAACAGGTCCGTGTGTCCTTCCATCTAACCATTGCTATATTTTCTTTATCGAAAAGCAATTTAGAAACACATTTGTACAGACTAATTGCAGGAGGAAGCCTGAAAGTTACATAGAAAAGAAGCAAGTTGATGCAATTGCTGAAGCTCATCAAGCTGAAATAATACAACAAGCAATTGAGAAGCAGAAATATATGACTGTGCAAATTTAAAGGTTCAACAAGTTGGAGACGAAATGTGAAGACTTCTGTAAAGAACATGCAAGAACAACAACAACAACAAACAGAAGGAAAAATTAAGCAACTTGCTTGTGCTCTAAGTGAAGTTCAGAAAGAAATGTGGTGTTGGTTACAACAAATTTAATTGAAATGGACCAACAGACCCATTGTAAACATGATTAAATACTGTAACAGTAGTAACTGCTATGATTTTGAAATGTCTCTTTCCATACATTTCATTTTGAATTTTTTTAGAAGACTTGATTAAATAATTGTATGTGTATATTTTTATAGTAAACTATTGGTAATTATATATATTAGAATAACCTATCATAATAACTAGACTAAAGCACTTTTCCTTGTCTTTGTTCTGTATGTACCTTGTTGGTAATTACACATTTATTTGCGGACTTGTAAAGGAAGGTTAGAATTTGAGTATAGGAGAGAGGAGAGAAGGTAATCGTTGTTAACTTGTGTTAGATCAGAACTAATTATATTTATAGGTTCTCCTTTAGTTGATGTAACTCTGGTTTCAAAGTGTCTATAAAATGTAGAAAAAAGTATTTAAAGTCTATATAATTAAAAATGTGTTGTCATTCAGAAAGAGAAAAAGAAAAAAAAAGGATGGACCAGGAGTGGGCAGCAATTTTACACACTATGTCCATGAGTCTATAATCATTTCAAAGCAAAAGTTCAAAAATCAACAAAACCCAAATCATACTTTATTAATGTTAATTTTAAGATTTGGTATCAAAAAGTCATTCTACACTCTCACAGCCCCCATGTCATTCCATCTTTATAAACACCCTGCTTCATCACTTTCAGCGAAGAAATGATTACATTTGCCTCAGAAGGTTGACATGAAGGTTCAGTGAGATGATGCAAAGGTTTGATGCCTGTGACATACATGTTGGGACCACAGCAAAGAGAAGCTGCATCATTCACTGTGTGCTAACCCGGTTCTGAAGTCTATTACTATTTCAATTTCAGCAAATCTTTTTTTTCAAGTACCAGATATTAAGTACTTTTTTGCTTGAGAATCATGCTGTCTCAGCAGCAACTGCTCAACTCCGTTGCAAAAATCAAATAAAATGAAAAAAATTGGCCACAGGCAATGTATAAATGATTGAGCAATAATATCCTAATAAAGCTTTATTTATAAGCATGCACTTTTCTTGGCTTACAAATCAAACAAGCAAAACAAACAGGTGGGAGCAAGACTGTGGGTGAAAGTACAAAGTAAAGCAACTCTGAATAATCCACTATTAAAAACACATGGCAGAGTGGCCAAATTAAAGCTGTAAATGTGGTCAGGGCTCATGTGGGAGACCTTACATTCTGCTTTAAGAATTTTTTTTGTATAAGCAATGAGAAGCTATTAAATGATTTTAAGTTTTCAACCTCTAAGGAGACAACTAAAGATCTTTACAGCATGATCATATTTATTTCAGGTTCTGCTTCTAGTTTGTACATGCTTGACAACTGAAATATAATGAATACAATTATATAAATTTATAATCTATAAATTTCAATTTCTCTACTAAGCAATTTTGTTGCTTTCAAAAATAGAAAGCAAGCTATTAATTGCAGAATTATTTCTAGTTGCAGAACTCAGTATAGTCAATATAGAGATGTACACACACAGTCAAGAACACACACACACACACTGTTGAAAGTTGCCTCTAGCTGTTTTAATATATTAACAGAAAGAAACATTTCTTTTAATGCTTATCAAAAGTAAAAGCCAGCTAGATAGAGTGTCCTAAGCAGACAAGAGATTTGACCATAAATAACGGCAGTAACTGAGATTGCACTCCAGCAAATGTCCTAGAAGAACAAAGCAGATTCTGCATTTGTCTGCTGGCTGCAACCTCATGTATAGTCCATGTATATAAATCCAGAAGGTTCAGAGATTGTCTGGAGAAAGACGGTAACATTTAAACACCCTTCAGAATGATAAATACTTAGAAAGCTCTCATGGTGTGCATGGAGTAGAGCTCTCTTTTGAATCATTTTTCTTTTTCTGGATTTGATATTGTGCACTCTCTTCTATTTAACATTTGCCTCATGTGGTGCTAAGCCAAGCCCATGGCTACATCTCTTCTGGGAAGATAGGAAGTGTTCTTTCATTTTGAGCACAAGAGGGATAGATATATACAATCTTCCTATGTGGACAAAACAGGAGACAGTGAGGACTGAAGTAATTTAAACTGACTTCCCCTTGTCTACTAACAATGTGAACACAGCGTCGTGAATGGGGTCTTTTATGATGGCCAGAGGACCTGTCACCACTCAGTGTATTGACATCCTGGAACAAGGACTTCTGGTGACAGGCTTGGCTATGGTATTTGTCACCATAGATGCTGTGGGATTCCTTCAAAGAGCTAAAAGTACTTTTCTGTTGTTTGTCATAGGTACTGCATTTCCACAGTGTGTTACATCAAGGGACACAGGGCATCCACAGGGCTGGAAGTAGGTTTCTCTTGGTTGTCCTATATGCTGTGTTTCCATAAAACATTAAATCAAGAGGCAAACGTCATCCTCAGGCCGTCCACAGGACATCCACGTGTCTCATGATTTGCGATACTGCTGTGAGAACACTGAAGACAATGGCTAGCATGTCTTTCCATTGGAGAATTGCAGATGGCCTGTTGGCATAGTGTAAGGATTCTGTTCTTCAGTAGACTCCACTCCAATAGTTTATTGGCTATTTTTCCTTGACATGATTATTCATCATTTATATAATAGAAATTTTCTTGTCACATATTTCTTTCTCCATTTTTTACAGGGTATAGTTGGGTAAAAAAGTGATGTTTGTTCTTTATTACGTTTTCTCTCTAAACTCATGGATTAGTAGAATAAACGTTGCTGGTGATCTTTTTTATTGTGTCTCTACATCTCCTGGGACTCTTTCAAAGACAACATCCAGTTTTACTTTGTATAATCTCTTTGAGTATTGAAGTTTCATTCAACACAGGTCTTTCTGTCCCCCCCCCTTTCAACCTATTGAACCTTAAGTAAATCCAATCTGGATGACATTTAATTAATTTATTTCTCATTTTTCAATGGTTGTGTATCATCAGTTTCGAATATTGTATAAGGTTTCCTTGAGTTACTGACACAGTAATGACATGAACTGATAAAAAATAAGTCTGTCTTCAGACTAAGAGGCACATAGCTAAATGTTGCAGACTCTGTTAAGCAATGTGAACTATATCTTAGCTAGAATCAGCAATATAGCATTTCCAGGGAGGTGGCACTGGATTAAGAGGGCAATTATCTATGAAATAACATTGTACCAATTTCTGGGGAAGGAATTTCTCATTGTGAGTGAAGAATGAAAAAAAATGCCTGGAAAGAACAAGAGAAAAATTTCCAACAGGTGCACATTGTATGGTGGTAAAGCAGAAGAGATTAGCCAAAGCCAGTCTAAGAACCTCATTATTCATGATTTAGTGCTTTTGTATATGTGGTCTAATCCTATTGGAAAATATTGAGCATGGAAGTTATTGGCTTTGATGAGTAGTTTTCAAAATTCATGTTGTGCTGTGGGATTCCCTCTGAATGCTGTGAATATGTTTTATTGCCATTGGTTAATAAAGAAGCTGCTTTCAGTCAATGACCTAGGAGAATATATATAACCCAGGTGGGAAAGGATATATAGAAAGAGTAGGCAGGGTCAGTGAGACACTCTGTAGCTGCTGGAGGAGAAAGACACGAGTTGCCAGCCAGAACCTTGGTGGGCCACGAGCCTAGTGGTAAAATATAAAATAATAGGAATGGGTTAACTTAAGATATAAGAGCTGGCCAATCAAAGTGTGAGTTAATAAGCCAAGCAGTGTTGTAATAATACAGTTCTGTGTGATTGTTTCAGGTCTGGACAGCCAGGAACGAACAAGCAGCCTCTGACCACAATGTTGGATATTGAATTCAAGTCACACAGAAAGGAAAATTAATTGGGCATTATTTCAGTTTCAAGGTGAAAGAACAAAGATTTGGAGGTCAGTATAACAGTTTGTGCTATGGTAGTGTGGCAAGTTTCAATTGAAGTGATATTTTAAAAGCTTTTTAATGGTTGATATGGTTGATATCAGAATTCTGTTCTTATATGCTAATAATTTATGAACATTTGACATTATAATATATCTCTATTGAACAATTTTCACAGGTGTATTCATAAAAATTTAATGTAACAATATTACTGCTTGATCAGATACTTTCTATCCTGTTTATCTGTCTGTCTGCCTGCCTGCTCATCTGTGTTTGTCTCCCTGTCTCTGTTCCTGTTTCTCTGTCTTTGTCTCTGTCTTTCTGTGTGTGTGTCAGTAATTTCATTTGCACTTTTAAATTCCACTACCATTTGCTACATGTCAACCAGCTGGAGGTTTTCTAGTAAATGCAGATACTCCTTTGTAAATTACCATGAGAAATTAGTATTGTTAAGATAATAATTACACCTTCATTTGGCTAATTTGAAGAGTAATTGCCCAATTTTAGCCACAATTAGTTACTTGGCTGTATTTTTTTCAGTCATTATTTCAGTGTCATGAGAAACAAACAAATAAATGAATCTATGATGGCCATTCCCTTAGGATTCTCATGCTAATAAGCCTGCCTTCCACTCATGTTTGTCCTCACGTGAGTAGTTCATCAAGGCCTTAGAGGACTCCAGGGGTGTTCTGGGATGCAATCAACAGAAAGCGTTCTCCCATTATTTAGTTCTCACGTGTTCTTTAAGAAGCCCAGTTGGTTTTTTCAAGTTGTATTTTGTGGAGGAGAGGTGGAAAACAAAAAATTTCCATGAAATCTGGCTCTGAAAATATAAGAATTGGCTCATTAGTATTAATTTCATTATTTCTCATCAGACGACATGATGAGCAAACTCACCATCCATCTTTGATTCTCATGACATCACATTTCAATCACAAAATTGGGTTTTATCTAACATCCCTAGTCTGGACAAAAAGAAACCGTAAGGAATAAAAGTTTCCCCTCCTGTTTTGGGGAAAATCTTATAACTGAGCACTGTAACTGTATTGACAAAACTATCCCACCCCCACTTGCCTCCCTCCTGCTCTTCTGGTGCCCCCAATACCACCCCTTAAATTTATGGCCTTTTATTCTATAATTATTAGTGCATGTATGTTTTAATTTAGAAAACACGGAGTTACTACAAAGGAACAACTGGCCCTATGTGGTCTGAGAGTTTTCCTGCCTCCATCTTATTTTATGATGTCTATGGTCATGTGAATCACTTCCTCATATAGCTTCCTATGTCATTTTGCAGTATCTTTTTTATTTCATGCTTGTTATTTAAGAAGATTCAGCTTATTACAATAACCTGAGTAGAAACTTCTTAGCACTCTGATATATTGATTCTTACATAACCAAATGACTTCTATTTCTAGAGCTAAATAAATAAGAAAAAGATGTCTTTACTATAATTGAGAAACATGCATTCATAAATTATATAGATTGGTAAAACTCCCAAAGAACAGATTAATGGTAGAAGTGTGAAAGTATCCAGCTGTGCTCTATGAAGAAATGACACAAAGAATATTTTACATAATTGTCAAAGTCAGAATTCAGTAACAGCATTTTCATTTTTTGATGGAAAGCTTTTGCAATCAATTTGAAGCAAAGGTAAAACTATTTCATATAGTTATAAAACATTTAGCAAATCCACTGGTAAACTAGAAACATTTCCATGCAAATCTAGCAAACACATGATTGTCTAATGATTAAAGAAACTTAGGGAAATACACCTAAAATGCAGGGCTGGATAACAACAGTGGAAAATGACTACATATATTCATACAAATAAATTTGTTAAAATAAAATCTAAAAGTGAATAATTACCTGTGAAAATATTTGCATGCATGTACCTAAAATGTCAGAATGCCTCTGTAAAGAAGTTCTTCTCCTTTTGAGGGGAAGCAATCAACTGTCAAGAGAAAAGCAGTATTTGAGTAAAACTTTGAATGCCTAATTAGTATATTAAGCATCCTGTACGGAAATGTAAAATTAAATAGTGTGACAGCTTTTCTCTTTGAAGGTTCTGGTTTCCCCTCCCCAAGGAAACTACTCCTTTGCCTGCTTCTCCTCCAATTTCCTCTCTGATCCCCAACTTTCTTCACAATGGTTTAGTAACATCGAAATGTTTTTAATATTTCTTATTATTTATTCCACCCAAATAGTTTCAAAAAGGCCCGTCTGAAAAACATAATCAGGGTATTGAAGAAAACAGTCATCTAAGACCAATTATTAGTGTAGTTCATAATAGAAAAATTTTGAGAAACAGTAAGTATTCCACAAGACAGAAAGTGATGAAATACATGTCATGTTTAAAAAGACACTTGAAATTTTAACCATTATATTGCAGGTAAAAAATATTATAGAAAATATGTCAATATTAATCCTTGACAACTTTGCTGCATCTTTATTTAAATTAATGATTAAAATAGAATTACCCTATTAGAATCTACCTGTCTTTGAAGGACTTTTTAAATTACCAATGCAAATCTTATACACTCAGTAATAAAAGAAAATAGAGTACATGTAAAATGGCCAATCTGACCCAGTAGGCAGTATTGTTATATTTCAAAATTAAGCCATTAGACAAAGTGTATCTTAGAGATATTAGAATGTGCTTAAAAATAATAAAAAGAAAATAGCCATCAGTCTGGACCAGACCAGCAAGGTCAGATAATTTCCTAGCTTCTACATTTTGTGCCTCAATATCAACCTGTCTAATAAACTTCTCTCCAATCCCTCTTTTTCATAACAAATTGTTAAGCATAACATGTAGACTCTTTTTCTTTAGTTTTAGTGGTAACAGAAAACTTGAGCTGGAAGATGCTTCTGTGGATTTTCTTCCAGCAATTATGATTAAATGCAGCCCACCAAGCAAGAGAAGACATAATTGAGCTTGTTAAATGCAATCTCCATTCAAGTATCAAATAAGAGAGTAGAAAGAGTATTGTTAGTGATGGGGATATTTTCAGACAATCATGGTCATCTGCATTACAATATTCTCTCCTATGAAAAAGAAGACCACAATACCCCTCATAAGCAGCAGTTCAAAGATAAGTGCTCAGATTTGATGCCTTAAATGTGAACATCTGTTTCTATCATGAAAGTGATCAGGATGTTCTTAATTACTTGTCTTCATCTATTTTCAGTATCTGTAAATATATAATTTAAGATCTAGGAAAGGTATTCTCATTATCTGAACAATTATTTTCCTCATCTAATCAAAGTATGCATATCATAGTGCATATAAGGTCTTCCTTCTTATACATGCACAAAACTGATATTAAAAAAACTGATTCTTTCCCTAAGTCCTCTGCTAGTATTTTTCCACCTTTTTAGTTTTTATCTTTTTAAATTAAAAATTAAATTTAAATTTAAAATTTAAAAATTAAAAAAATTTAATTTAAAAGGAATTTTTTCATTTTCCGGGGTTTACTTTTTATTTCCCTCCTTTTTCTCCCTCCAAATTCTCCCATATCCTCATCTTTGCTCTCTTTAGAATTCATGATATTTCTTTTCCTTAATCCTTGTCACCATCAAATAGTTGCAGTCATGAACTGTGAATACTTCTCAGTCTGGCTACTTTATTTCAGTAACACTCATTAGTAGTTCTCTATGGCTTTTGTGGCTGTTTATAGATGCGTTGAAAGTTGCTGATCCCTTCCACTTTTTTGACAGTTATTAGTAAACCTACCATAACATTTGTTTGCAGCAATTTATGAAAACTTCTCTTCAGTATTTTGCGGGGGGAGATACCAAGTAATATGAGTTTGCAGTATACAATGCCATAAAATTAAGCTTTAAATACATTTGAAAAATATTTTTTTCCAAAATGATTGAATCATTTTGCATTTCTACCAGCAATGGATGATGTTTCTGTTGCTCCATTTTTTTTTATCTGATACTATCAGCGTTTTTTATTTGGGCAATTTATAAGGTATGTTTTAATATCTCTCTGCTGCTTAATTTGAAATTTCCAATTATATATAATGAGAGAAAAATGGTTCTTAGTTATCACCCTCCATAGCCTATATTTACTGCTATTTCATAAATATAGGCCATGTGTTTATACACACATCATATATATATATACATACATATATATATGTATATATATAAAGACAATCACATTTTACTATATAACAGTTGGAAATTATGACGTTTTAAAATATTGAAAACATGTGATTAAATATGAAGTCTGTGGTTTTTAATATATATTTACTGTTTAAATGCAAAATAGATCAAATGGCAGATGTTTTAAGAAGTTGTAGGAAATAGTCATAATTTTCTTGTGTGTCATAATTCTATGCCACTATCATCTGTTTTACACAGTGAACATTATGATACTCTCCATAATAGGTAGGAAGTTAAAAATTACATAGGAGAGGTCTCTAATATTTTTTATCATCAACTGTTAACTTGAGTAGCCTAGAGAAAGGGTAGAAAGGAATTATAAGAAAGAATATTACAATGCACAGAAAAAGGAAAGAATCCTGAAGGGTTAGAGAATTAGGTTCCCAATGTTTGGAATTTTAGTAACTTAGCTCTTAAAACCTAAGTTTCTCTTTTCAAGGTTATATTCATTAGTTTTCCACTTGTTATTCCTTTGAAACACAAACTGCATGACTCACATAATAATCCAAGTAAGTACAGTTACATGAAAGTGTGTATCTCTCAGAATCATTATCACTAATCTTCCCAAATAGGATTACAAATAATTAAAGACAGAATTATAAAAATATGGAGATTGGTTAGCAAAGATGAGTGTTATTTCTCCTAAGTTGTACGTTTTCAGGAAATATTGCTCCCTGTCTTCTCATCAATCTATAATCAACTTCTAATATTAAGCACACCCACCCAGCAGGGACTCTGCCTGGGAAGACTTTGCTCCTCAGGAGGAAGCTGGTGAATGAATGAAGGTCATAGGGATGCAGTGGGATTTTTGTGTTGGTGTAAAGACCCTGATCTCAGAAAGAACAATGACTGATGAATCTGTAGTGGCAATTTCCTTCTCAACAAAGAGCAATCAGGCCAGAATGGGACAACAGTTCTGTTTCCCAAGAAGAGCCACCATGTGATTAATATATAAGGTACGGGTGTGCTTAAGAAAATCTCCTCTGTATAGAGACCATGATCACAGAACAGAGGAAACAGAAGTGGTGTAGGAAGGTTCTTCTGTATTTTGGGTTACTCTCATTGGTTGAATAAAGGACTGCCTGGCCTGTAAGGATAGGACACAGCCCTTAGGTGGGCCAAGTAGACAGAAAAGAAGGGCGGCAAGAGAGCAGGAAATGAGAGAGAAGCCATGATTCTCCAGCACAAGATGGATGTAGATTAGACTTATGCTGATAAGCCACAACACGTGGTGATACACCGATTACTAAATATGGGTTAGACTAATATGTATAAGAGGTTAAAACTAATGGGCCAGGCAGTATTTAAATGAATAGAGTTTGTGTGTAATCATTTCGGGTATAAGCTAGCTGTGTTGCGGCCAAGAGCCAGGCACTGGGAACAAATGGCCGCCCTCCTCTCAGATGCTGGGAACAACAACCTGCACCTATTACAACACAGAAGGCAGTTTATCAACTATGAAAGACCATAGAAGAGTGTACTTTGTGGAAAAGACAGTGCCTAGCATGACTTTGGAGGCAGAAACAAGCATATAGAATTCACTGAGACTGTTTCAGTTGCATTCCTATGTCAACTAGATGTCTCATCTCTATGAAAACTCTATTGCCTCATAGTAACCACATTGGAAAATTGAAAATGGGAACTATGTGCCAGCGAATGCAGATCAAGCCATCTTTTGTGCATAATGCAAAGAATGACTCGCTGTGTGGAGGGAGAACGGGAGCAGTAAGTCAATGGATTCTAATATCAACTTCTTATACAGATCTCTAGGGAAGCTTGTTAAAATTACAAATAGCTACTGGCTCCTCTGTAAGTTTGGTTTCATTTGCTGTAAGAAAAAGTAGAACCTTTATAATTTTGTCAGATACTCATAGGGGACTGTAATGTGTATTGTGGGCACAGATTACCATTGCAAAGATTCTGAAAGCAATGCTAATGACATTGGAGGCACATGAAGTTTGCTGATTTATGTACTGAAAACTCAGTGTAGTTTGTGTGATTTCACCTAATAGTCTCAATTTAAGTTAGCATGAAAACACAAAAATCTGAAAGCCTGAGGGAAGAGCCAGATAAGTAATGTTTCTAACCTATTCTTTCTTGGGTCCGACTTTTATTTTTCTTTGAAATAAGGTTTTTATTTTTATTGTGTATTTGTTTATTTTGTGTATATATGCATATTGATACATGTGTGGGATGATGCATGAACATGTGTGTATGTGTAAGAATGCATTCATGCATGCATGTCTGTGTACGGATAAACTGAGGTCCAGGGTTGATGTTGAATGCCTTTCTCTATTTCTCTCCACCTTATACAATGAGTCGGGGTGTCTTATTGAATTCAGTTGGCATTTTGTCTAATTTGGTTAGCCAGTTTACTCCATCCAATGTTTTAATAAGAAATGATGTCTTATTACTACGTAGTTTGAGTTGGTCTTTAACTTCAAAATTATTCTTGGATTTCAACCTCTTGCTTTCTGTGATTATAGATGTGTGTTATGATTCTTGGTTGAAGCAGACATCTAAAATGAAACAAAGTTATTTCCTGTCTGAAAGGTAAAGTCATGTCTTTGCTGATGTAATATTTAGGAATGCTTCTGTGGTCAGATATCCGTTTTCTCACTCTCATTCCTTAATCCTACAGATGGCTTTTAGAAGCAGCAGTATGTGATGAATGGTTCTAAATGTTAAGTAAAGAATAACCCACGAGGCCAAAAATAAAAATAAAAGCAATAACTCCATTTTCTTTCGGAGATGGTGGTTAGTGAGCAAATTAAAATTAAATAAAGTACATGTTAGAAAATAATGACAAGAACAAAATAAAGAATCATTTCAAATATAAGATAGGAGCTTCAGAGGTGCCTCAGTGGTTGAGAGTGTTTATTGCTCATCCATGGGACCAGGGTTTAGTTACCAGCACTCACATAACTCTTTGTAACTCCAGTTCCAGGGGATCAGATGCCTTCTTCTGTCTTCCATCAGCATGACACCGATTTGTGGTGCACATACATATATGTAGGCAAACACACACACACACACATAAGATAGCAATAATATACCCTTTAAACTTACAAGATATAGACATAGGCAAGAGTAACTCTCAATCTTGCTTAAGGAAGTTCTTGTTTGTAGTGGGAGGGGGGTTAATGCAGAGACACTGAACAAGGGAAAATGCTAGCATGACTATTGAGTCTTCATCCTTAAGGGGAGGGAGATACTGATATCACTCTTGCAAAGGTCCAAAGGACATCAGTAATGAATATAAGATCTAGAGGATTGGAAGGAATGCTGCAAAACATTATCTTCTGGGCATGACAAGGCCTTTGTGATCATTAACTCATGGCAACTACATGAGGCCAGAATTGGCACTAGATTGGGGTCATCTAATAAAACCTTGTATCAGGCAAGAGAAACTGCCTTTTCAGTTGTTGGTTAGAGGCATCAAAGAAACTCTCAAAACAATTTAAGATCTTGCTATTGTCCTTGGTTGTCTTCAAGAATTTGAAATTAAGTTTCTGTTTTTAGACATAGAAGTTGGGTCTTATCTGAAAGCTTCCTCACTAAGGATTAGTTTTTATAGTAATGAAGATAATATGAAATCAGCCAGTGATGGAAAGCAGTTAAGTCTTACCAAGCTGTTATGTGTATGAACCACAATCATGACCAGATAAAATATCCATGATGGTGCAATGATGGCACTTACATTTTGGTGGTTACTAAGATTGATCTAGCTGAAATTCAGACCCATTTAACAGGAAAGAAATCTTACATGGTCCTGTTAACCTAACAAATATCCCAGGACTAGGGCAGCCATGAATCTTAAGAGGAAGGCCCACTGCAGCAATGTCCTATAATCAGTACAATTCTGATCTGCACTCTAAATATTTATTCTTTACTCACAAATAAGTGTAATCTCTCATCCCTCATCAAAGAAACTTCCTTTTTCAAGAGAGAGAGACTACTATGAAAGGTCACAAATGGTCAAAATGCAGAAAAAAACTGACCACAGATCACTGAGCCCCAAATGATACATCTACAACACGACTCCTATACTTAAGGCTCAGGGAACATGGGGAAGAAGGGACAGAAATAAGGCAAAGAGCCAAAGGACCAGGAAGTCAGCCAACAGATTATATCTTCCAGAGATGACAGGAAAGCTACACCCATGAAATCTCATGAATATGGCTGCTTAAACAAGACGTAAAAAAATTCAATACCAGTTGGTATGTCAACGCGAATCAGAAAAATCTCACTTAGCTATAGCCTTAGATGGACAGCTGCTATAGTCAATTAATGACTGCTAGAACAGGCATATTGTCTTCAGCAGAGATGAGCCGTAATTAGCTATCCAATACCATGTAGTCATTCTAAAGGCATATATATACAAATAACACCAGATAGACTTAGCCAATTTTATTTTTGTATGCATTAATTTATATATGTACATAGATAGATGATAGATAGATAGATA
>JAQHUG010000052.1:2068440-2114136 GCA_028555095.1 Dicrostonyx torquatus
ACTAGCTCTTGTAGACAGACCAGGCTTGCCTCAAACTCAGAGATCTGCCTGCTTTGCCTTCCGAGTACTGTGTTGAATGAATTTTTGCATTGGTGCCTACCCATCTCTTCCTACAATTGGTGCCCACAGTGTCTTTGTCTCTTGGTCCAATTCTGTCTCAGGGAGCTGCTCACAGTCTGTCTACTCTGTGCAATCACTGTCTATGCCTCAGGGAGCCACTGACATCTCTCTTGGCCTGCTTTCTTGGTCCACTGTGTGCAGTTGCAGTATCTTGGTCCTCTGTGGTTCAGAGTTTCTCTGAAATCTCAGGAGATGGGTGAGTTTTGATACAGAGTAGATCTTGTAGCTTACTAGGTCCTACTAGTTGGAGGAGGGATGTTGGAGCAGCCTCTTTGTCCTCTGTGTGCAGTTGCAAACTCTTGGTCCACTGTGTTCAGTTGCAGCCCGCAGTTCAGAGTTCTTCTTGCTGTGTCCAGCCACTGCTCATTCCTCTGCCAATTGTCAGTGCTGCCACCAACTCAGCTGGGGGTCAAAGTCTTCCATCCTCACCTGGTCTTTCTGGTGCTGCAAACATGTTCTCTAACAGGAGTTCCACACTGCCATTGCACTCACCCAGAGTCCTGCTCTGCTCTTTATTAGTTTGATATTTAAAAAAAATAGTTTGTAGTTTTAATATATAGAATTCAGCTGGAATCTTTTTTGAGGGTTCTTTTAGATTATATAATGACATCATTTTGCCCTTTCCTTTTCCCCTCTCAAGCTCTCTCATCTACCCCTCTGATGGGTGACAGAGAATGAGCAGATGGGAGAGCTACTGATACTCACCAGATTAGACATTGGCAGGAGATTGAGGACATCTGGGTGGGTAGAGGAGTTGAATTCAGGGCAGAGGGAGCCTGTGGGTAGTGTCAGGAAGAAAGGGTCCTAGAGGTAGGCTGTAATACACACCGGGCTGGCTAGACTAGGCCAAGTCACTGATTGCTGGACTCAGGCTAGGTCTGGGGTGTTGGAAGGAATATGTGGATGGAAGAGGTCAGGGAGATTCACTGGGCTAAACCATGGAAAGCATGTAAGATGTTTAGCTGGGTAGAGAGGCTAGATTCAGTACAGGAGGGACAAGTAAATCCACTTTAATCTTTAAAATGTCTTTTGAATAATTTATACATTTTTCAAATTTTTCTTAATCCCTCAATTTACTTTCTGTTCTTTAGTCCATAATATGAAATGCATTGTAAGAAGCTCTCAAAGATCTAATAAAAAGATATTTAAAAATTATATACTAATACTGACTACAAATTTAATTGTGTCCTATATTCTTGTAAAATGTGTCACTTTTAGTATATTTATACACCTTTTTAATTTCTATTTTGAGCTTCCCCTTGACTTTCGTATCAACTAGGAAATCATTAATATATTTTGGGGGTTTTTGTCAAATCTCTATCTTTTAATTTTAGTCTATCAAATCTGAGAATGTGACTAATAAAACAAAGAAGGCTTAAGATTTAATTCAGACTTGCTGGGTAAAGAAAACAATAATTTTAAGGAAAGAAACATCTGCTCTTGAGAACAAAGATTGTAATGTTAAATGATCCCGTGCATCCAAACATTTCAGCTGCAGTCCACAGAATCTCCTCTCATGCCTGTTTACTTGAGCCCCTGGCTTTTAATGTGCTTCAGAAATTTGTGTGTGCTCATGATGTGATCACCTAGAACCCTGGTGATAGTCCATTACTAAGAGTTTCTCTGCAGTTCTCTCCAGTGTTCAAATATTCTTATCAGGCACACAATCACAATCACATTGCCATCTTCAAAATATTAAGCTAAAACTTTTATTTGTAGTATCAAGTAAGGGGATGGGGTTCTTAGAAACTACATTTCAAATGCTATCCTATGGTAGGTATAGATCACACTGCATTTGATTATCATATTCATGAGCTTTTACTCTGTCCATCTGTTCATGATGCACTGTGACTTTGTAGTCATGTTTGAAGTGATAGGCTTAGCCCTTTACTTTCTATGATAAATTACATACACACATGCACACATACATAAACACATACACACGCACACATACATACACAGAGGGAGAATTTTCAGGGTAATTTGTATTTATCCTGACATTTCTTATTGGCATATTTAACTTGAAAATTTTTAATTTTGTTTTTATTAAAATATTTACTCTTACTGAACGACCAACCAGAGAGCTTGCATGCGATTGACCTAGGCTTTCTGCAAATAGATTATAATTGTGTAGCTTGTTCTTCTTGTGGAAGTCCTAACCGTGGGAGCAGGACTGCCTCTGACTCTGTCACCTGCCTTTGGGAGGTTGCCTCATCCAGCCTCAATAGGAGAGGAGGTGCCTAGACTTATTGCAATTTGATATACATGACTGACTGAAAAACATGAGAGGTCTGCTTTTTTCGGAAGAGAAAGGAATAGGAGTGGATGAATGTGAGGGAAAGAGGGGATGTTGAGAGAAGGTACTGGGAGAAGAGAAAGGAAGGAAGGGAAACTGTTCAGGCTGTGAAAAATTAATTAATGAATGAATTAAAATAAATTTAAAAATAGTTATGCTTATTTTGAAATAATTCAAACATGCAGGTCAGGACAAAGACTTGTATTGTCTCCTTTATGAAATTATAATCCATGTTTATTTTCCATTCCATACTTGGAACATTATTTATGAAATATCAATTTATATTAAATTTGTCATTAACTAATAGGTGTGAGAATAGTTGAGTTTTTCTTTTTTGGCATTGTTCATTGATTATCTGCACATTTTATTAATTAACCACCTAAAGTTTTATTTCCTAAATTGTAAAATGGGGATGATAATTCCTCTTTAGGTTAACGGTAAACACGGCCAAAAGCAACTTCAACAAAGTCTCTAGAACATGAGAATACATATGCACTCAATGAAATTTCATGATCATGCATATAGCTACAGTCATTTAAATCCTCCTTCGAGTGCAAGCTTCTTCTATAAAACATTCTGATGCCAATAATATTAGTTACCTTTCTAGTGCTGTGATATATATAGATATAGATATAGATATAGATGTAGATATAGATATAGATGTAGATATAGATATAGATGTAGATATAGATGTAGATATAGATCTTTTATGGAAGGAAGTTTATTTGGGTTATGGTTCCATATGGATAATAGTTCACTGTGGCAGGGAGGCATGCCAGCAAGTGGCAAGCACGGACAAGTGAAATGGGAAACTGAGAGCACACAGCATGAAATGCAAGCAAACTAGAAGTATAATGAGGCTTTATCCTCTCAAATCCCATGTCAGTGACATAGTTCCTTCAGCAAGGCCACACTTCCTAATTCACACCAAACACCATTAAGTGCTGACTAAACAGACATTTCTCATTCAAACCTCTACAGCCAGCTAAGCCAGCTCTTGTGGAAATGTTACTGAGTTTTTAATATTGAATAAAACAAAACCCTCATGTAAAGTTTTAAAATCTGTCTGAAAATGAAGTGATTTCCTGTGAAGCTCATGGGGTGCGCCAGGAGTCACAGCATCATAGAAAACTCCAAAGTGAGCACATTGTGAATATCTGTCAATGAATAAATACAGCAAACAGGAACACCACAAAGGGTTCAATCTTAGTCATCCCATTATTTGAGAAATGACACAAAACACAAAATTCATCTTTCGGCACAAAGTAAATCAGGTGTTGTTTTCCCTTGAAATATTGATTGTAGCTTCTTAGCAATTGCATGGCTATCAAAAATAATCACGAATGGCTGTTGTCAAGGCTGATAAAGACTTGCAATGACTTGGTTGTTGGCAATGTACTAACAGCAATGTTCACGTTGACACAATTTAGGGAGAGGAGATTTGCTAAATGGAAACATTTGTTCCCTTGAGGGCAGGTGGCTCTCAACAGGAAATGGCCCGCACATTTAGAGCTTGGCCTTCTGTGGCCTCCCATGCTCTTCCAATCCCTGTTGAGAGCCAGCCAGGCCAGGAGGCCTTTACAAACCAAAATTCTGCTTTTACCTTTTTTTTTTCTTTTGATTAGACAATTATCCACAGTAGCTACAGGAAAAGAAAAAAAACACAAAAATGGTGAATTTGAGTATTTCTGTGAGTCTTGGGTATTTCCAGGTCTTTCTGGCCGAGTTTCTGGTATTTGTCTGATCAGCAGGTAGGTATCCATGATCATTAAACTTTGCCAAATAAAAAATGTCTCTTCTTCCCTTTTCTCATGATCAATGGCAGTTTATTCTTAAAGTCCTCTGCTTAGAGTCACAATTTGGACTTGACACAAGGTGCATATTGTACTAGAGTTCTTTTAAAGGAACATGCCTTCTTTGAATATTTAATATTTAAAGAAAACCAAGAATTGGGGACTAGAGAGATGGCTGAGGAGTTAAAAGCATCTGTTGCTGTTGCACAGGACTTGGGCAAAATTACCAGCCCCCATGTGGTGACTTACAAGAGTCTATAGCTGAATTTTCAGGAAATTTGATGCCCTCTTCTGGCCTTTTACACTATTGTGAATCTCAATGTGGGTACTTGTTAGATTTTTTCACAGGCTCCTCAATAAATCTATTAACTGTAGAATTTGTCCATTGTTAATTTATAAGGCTATCAAATGTGAATATGCATTCTAGTTTATCAACTTTCTTTTCAGTTTCTGGTATTTAGAATTTGGTTTTTCTTGCCTTTTTTCTAATCTTCTTTTTAAAATTTCATTTAGAAGACAAGATTGGATAGTCCTTTATATTGCCAAAGAGCACTTGAGGCTCTTGCAGAGGACCTGACATCAATTCCCAGCACCCTTATGTCAGCTTACAGTCATTTGGAGCTCTGTTTCCAAAGTGACTGAGGCTCTATTCTTGCTCCAAAAGCAGTTAGCTTACATGTGGTGCACAGATATTCATGCAGGTGAAACATGTTTGCAAGTAATACAAAAATAACTGTCTCAAAAATACTAAAATACCATTTTTATATCAAAAATACTATATAGAGCTGTGTTGCATTAATGCCTTCTAACTCTAATATTTGAACATTTTGTCATTTGTTTATTTTGGTATTTAGGTGCGTCTTACTCCCAATATCATGCTAGCTTATATGTGCTATGGTGTGTCTATGTGGTATACATTCTTAATTTCTTTGTGAAAAAACTTTTGAGCCTTATAAGTAGGTAATCACTCATTTGTATTTTGCCTGATACCTACATATATGGTCAATTACAAAACAGAACTCTTTATGTCAGGTTTGAAGACCACTTGACTGATTTGCATGTCAGTTAAAACTGATAATGGATTAAAATTATATTTTCACTCTCACCCATAAATATGTCCTGCACTTCACCTTTCTCCAACATCTGATTTACCATGCATTCTTTCACTTCAGGTCTTATTTTTGTAATATTGGCTTAATTCTTAGCATTATAACATTAAATGAACAACCTTATAATAATTCTCTAAGTAATGGATACTAGCCTGTCACATGTTCTCATCTGAATACCAGACTGTTATAATGAAAGTAGGTTAAAAATCTCCTTAATATAAGGAATATAATAGAAACCCAGGAGAGAAAGAATGTTTTTGCATCAAAGAGCTCCTACTCTTCTAAATACAACATTGATTGCTATATTAGTTAGAGTTACTATCGCTGTGATGAATAGCAAACAACCTGGGGAGGAAAGGATTTATTTCTCTCATTGTTCCATTTAACAACATGTCATCATCAAAGGAAGTTGGACATGAACTCAATCAGGGCAGGAACCTGAAGGCAGGAACAGATACAGAGGTCATGGTGAGGTGAGGCTTACTAGTCTTCCTAGCTTGTTCCTCATGGTTTACTCAACCTACTTTCTTATAGAACCCAGGACCACCATCCAGGCCTTCCCACATAAAAGATTAAGTAAGAGACTGCGCTACAGGTTTGCCTACAGCCCTATCTTACAGAAGCATTTTCTGAGTTGAGGCTCCTTACTCACTGATGACTCAAGCTTGTGTTGACACAAAACTAGCCAGTACAGTTGGTAATATTTTCAACAACATTTCTATATCATGCTAATATATTTAAGATAAATTATCCAACTTCTAATCTAGCCAATATAAACAAACAACTGAAAGCTGTTTGAAAGGGAAACATGACCGGGGCAAGGTGTTGCTATATTAAAGTCAATCACAATCACATTTAAGTAACCTGGATCATTCTTAAAGTCTTTTTTTGGAATAAGTTGAGAATATAGTATCATTGAAATAAAAAGCAGGACATTAGAAAAGCAAGTCAAAAAAAGTTGGGGAGAATGCATAGTTGGATCCAAATGCAAACATCCTAGGGAGATTCATGTGTGTTATAAAAAGAAAAATGATAAGCAGAAAAAAAATCTCAGCAGGAAGAAGTGTAAAATATTTACTATATTTAGAAGAAAGTTTGCAAGAATAGAAAGATCTGTAGCTTTTGAACCTTTTCATTGTACTGTCAGTTTCTCTCTTTGAAGTCAAGGTAGTGAGTTTATTATATTGAAGGGAAGACACTGACACAGAGAGAAAGAGATCCTGGAATAAAGAGTACATATCAATCACATGGGTATCAACTTCTCAAGAAAGAGTAACACTTAAGTGTCTTTATAATGAGTCTTTATACACATAGTACATGTGTGTGTGTGTATATATATATTTTTTTTCATTGTGTTGTCAATCTCTTTTACATCTCCCATTCATATGTATGAATTCTTGTTCATGTTATAGTGTACTACTTCTGGTTATACTGTTGAAAGTAAATGAGACTATTCATCCAACATTCTTGGAAAATATATACTATATAATAAATATATATATATATGTATATTTATAAAAACCACAGAGAGAGGGAGGGAGGAAAAGGAGAAGGAAGGGAGGAGGAAGGAAGGAGGAAAGTTGATATTTGCACTTGACAGTTTGCCGGTATGAATTGTATTCTGACATTATGATTTTGTCACACAATTTCAGATACTCAGGAATTGTAAACCTCTGAATTCCTACAAAATGGCTTTTGGAGTCTTGTAGTTTATGTTGAAAGTGTTAGAATATAATAGAAGTTGAAGGCAGTGATCAGGTCTTCTCATTTTCCTTAAATTTTCTGTCCTAAAAGAAAAGTTCTGATAAGGGTCATTAAAACAATTGAGCTGTCAAGAAAAATTAAATCAGTCCCCTGCTGAATTAATGAGGTTTCAAACATTCTTTTTCTGACCATCTTAGTTCTCTCTCTCTTCCCCCTGTGTGTGTTACTTTATTTCCTCTAACTCATGTGGGATCTTCTCAGTGTTTACATAATTTACTTTCTAGTCTTAGTTTTCTTGTCTGTATCTATCTCCCTTGTAGTTGAGTTCAACTCTTCCCAATACACAATAACGTGGTAACCAAACTGTACTGGTTGTTTTGATCAACTTGACATACACGTAGACAAATCCAGGAAGATAAGGTAACCTTACCTGAGAAAATACCAACAAATGATTATGCTTTAGACATGCCTGTGGAGTATCACCATGATAATGCAGAAGGGCTAAGCCCAGTATGGGCAGACATTAATATCTTGGGCAGATGATTCTGGGTTCTGTTAAAAAAAAAAAAAGCAGGCTGAGAAAGCATTAAGGATCCAAAAAGTAGCCCTCCTCCATGGCCTCTGCATCAGTTCTTGCCTCTGGGTTCCTGTCTTAAATCCTGCCCTGACTTATCTTTTTACTCCTCCTCCTCCTCCTCTTCCTCTTTCTCCTTCTTCTCCTCCTCCTCCTTTTCTTTTTTCCTCTTCCTCCTCTATTTTTCCTCCTCCTCCTCTTCTTTTTTATGTTTTTCTCATTCATACATTCCAAGTTGTTCCCTGTCCCCGTTCCTTGCCCTACCTCCTTTCTCCCCCAGATTCATCCCTTTTCTGTTTCACTTTATAAATGAGCAGGCCTCCCAGGATATAAATCAAAAATGGTATAACAAGTGATAATAAGACTAGGCACAAACCCTCATAGCAAGTCTGAACACGGCAGCCCAGTAGCAGGATAGGGGTCCCAAGAATAGGCAAAGAACCAGAGACAACTCCCACTTCGACTGTTAAAAGTCCCATAAGAACACGAAGCTATGCAACCATAACATATATGCATAAGACCTAGTGCAGTTCCATACAAGAACTTCAGTGTCTGTAAACCTCGATGAGCCCTGCTTAGTTGAACACCATGTACTCGTGGTGTCCTTCACCCCTCTTGCTTCTATAATCCTCTCTACCAGAGCTCTGCCTCATGTTTGGCTGTGGTCTCTGCACCTGCTTCCATCAGTTGCTCAGTGAAGCATCCTCTGAGGATCTGATGATGATTTGGTTAAGAACTGATCTATGAGTATAGCAGGCTACCAAATCATAATATTTCAATGATTGTTTTGCCAATACTGTTTGGTTCTATCCTAGGTCTCTTGAATTTCCAGTCTCTTGTACTCTGGTTCCTAGCCATCCAGGAAGTGTGGGATATGTGTTCCACTTTATGGCATAGACTTCAAGTTAAATCAAACATAGACTGGTCATTCCACAGGTTGTGAGCCACCATTGCCTGAGCACATTTTACAGGTTCCAGATTTTGTGGCTGGGTGGTGTTCCAACTCCACCACTGGAAGCTTTGCCTGGTTAATTCAGGCTTTGTATCTTCCACTGACTTCCCTGCTTGATTTACTATAAAGAAAAATACAACCCAAGTTGTTTTTTAAATGGTTTTCATCATAGCAATAGAAAGCAAATGAGGCTATAAATCATAGTCAAATAAAAGAAATATAAACATATATTAAATATGTCACTCAGTGACTTTTCTGTCTTTTTAAGTAAAATAATTAAATTCTCTGACAGTAATTCACCATGGTAACAAGTTAAAGATTGCTGGAGGTAACCAAATCCCAATAAGTTATGATTGTTGTATATTTATTTATTCATGTATTATTTGGATGTGTTGTGCACACATATATGTGTAGATTTCATTATCACTTTTCACCTTAGTTTTTAATAGCTTTTTGAGAATTTCCCATTATATTCTTATCACAACGTTTTCCATCCCCCAACTTTTCCCATCTCCTTTGTTACTCCCTACCTACCCAATTTCATGGTCTTTCTCTCTGTCTCTCAGGGAAAAATCTAAAACACGGAGTTAGGTTTATATTGGCCAACTACTTCTGTACATGGAGTCTTCTATGGAGTTAGTGGATACGTACAAATATACCCAGTGTATTCAAATTGCAGAAAACTAATTTTCATCTTCTAAAAGCTGTAAATGATGAATAGAATCTTGGTTGGGGTAGGTCTTTGTGCCCACAAGCTGTAAGAGATTTTATGCTGGGATTTGCCTAGCTTGTTTTTGTGGAGTCTTACACATGCTGTACAGATTCTCTAAGTTCCTAAGTGCATCTGCCCTATTGTGCCTAGAAATGATATTTCCTTTAAATTTCCCACCATCTCTGCTTTTAACAATATTTCCCTGTCCTCTTCCACATAGATCTGAGAGCCATGGAGAGAGCAATGTGATGAAGACATCTCATTATGGGCTGAGTGCTCCAAAGTTTCTCACTCTGCATGTTGTTCAGATGTGTGTCTCTGGGTTAATAACTTTCTACTGAAAGAATAATCGCTGATGAAGGCAGCATGATGTACTGTTATATAAGGACAATGCATCATTAAGAGTCATTGTATTGCTATATTTAATTAGTAGACTATTTTTGGCAGGTTTTCCCTTGGATCAATGACCTATCTTATGTTATAATCTTGACCTCATTAACAATACCAAGTCTATATTCCATATCATGGAATAAACCTTAAACCTACTCAAAAGTAGTTGGTTTCTCCCCTAACATTCATGTAACTGTAGTATAAGTAAGTGTGTCTTGTGGGGTTGGTTGTTATAGTTTTCAGGGCTCATAGCTGGATGATATTGATGATTACTTTCCCCTTCAGTAGCACATGAACACTATCCAGTAGGGGTTGAGCTTTCAATTGTACACCAATAGATGTCTTCATATCCTATGTATATGTCCATAATAAGTATGTAATATCATCAGCAGTAGGGCCTTCCTATTAGGTTGTGGAGGGTATCTTTTTTGAGACAGACCTTTCAGTTAACCTGACATCAATTGACTAGACTGGCTGTTCAGAGAGTATCTGAAAATCTGTGTCCACACAGTGTGATCAGAGACACACATTAACGTTTGATGGATGCTGAGATCAAAACTTAGGTCTTCATGCTGCTTATCAAATACTTTCCTCACTGATGCCCTCTGCAGCCTCACAGGTTTATGGTGAGTATGGAAATGCGGCAGCACTCAATATGATATCTATCATATGGTGGTTAATGGTGATGATTGTACATAGTGGTTCTTTGCAGCACTGGAAGGATAAATATAAATGGATGAAAAAATGACAAACAATAGGTGGTCCTGGCTATGGATGCCTGTAATACCAACATTCAAGAAACAGAGAAGGGAGAAACTTGAATTCAAAGATAGTAAGGCATATATGATAAGACCCTGTCAAAAGTAAAAAATGAAGCAAGGAAACAATAAATAAACCTGTAGGATATTAAACATAAAATTTAAATATAAAAATAGAACCCTATCAAAGAAATAAACTATGAACACCTAAACTTAGTTTCAAGGTAATTCATTATGAAGCACTTGTAAGTATAACACAAACTACACAGAACATTTGACTTCCTTCTATCAAAGTGGGATGTTTTGACAGTCTTCATTTGGATATCTGGTGAGATGGAGTTCAGTTTGTTTCTGGATATGTCCAAAGGACTGAACTACTATGATCAAAAGTGATTGATTGTTAATATCCCTACAGAAAAAGAAATCTTGAGCAAAAAAATTTTCACAACAATAACTTTGACTTAGAAACAAATGGCGAGAGAAAGAGGGAACAATAATCTTCAACACAGCCTGTTGTCTCACTGAACATCTGCAGAAGTCCTATGGATTCATGCCTGTTTTCTGACTTTGGAGTATATTGCAATAAAGCAGTTCAGGAAATGAACAAAGCAGTTGTGTATCTTCCAACTCTCCAGGACATAAAAGGTTTAAGGCACCCTTAATATCAGAGTCATCTGCTCCATATGTGTCAAGAGATACTGCATGCAACAAATTCATGAAGCGTTCAGGAAGAGACTGCATTGCCTTGGGGAAAACATCACAGAAAATTAGAGAGGCATGGCTACCATTGTGGTTCTTAGTGTAGGAACATTTGGTGAACACCAATCTCACTTTGTGCACTGGTGAAAATAGAATAATTTGAGAAAAGAAAAACAGCAGTGCAAAATATATTGTTACCCCAAGAATCCCACCATTATGTCAAAACAACCTAAATATAAGTAGTCTTGGAAGCAGGAGAATATTCATGAGTTTCTCCCAGTTGATATGGCTAGTCAATTCTTCCTTGCATGGTGGTACAATATAGCAAACACCAGTTACATTAACACCTTCTCAAGGGTCCAAAAGGTTTTTTTTTTTTATGGAAGCCCCTCAGTGTTTTAGGTAGTGTTATCTTGATGAAATAAGATCAAACTGATCAAATGACTTCAAGAGATGGCATTTATGTGAGTCATCTCCCTAGGAGACTGGTTAATTTCTGTTCTCTCCGACAAAGCATGTGCTTTTGAGAACAGTGCTCACAGCTGGCTCTGTTAACATTTCACATGAATCAGAGGGAATTCAGAGTTCTGATAAAAGCTTCCAATAGACTTCCCTGTATCATAAAAGGAGGCTCACTTGGAACCAGTTATTCTAATTGTCTACTTTAGAAACTAATATTGAAGAAGCTAGTGTTTTGATACAAATACAATTTTACTTTCTACATGAGAGAACAGGTAAAGGGTTTTAAAATATCTGACTCACACCTATTTGTCATAAAGGCACTTACCCAGTTATTCCCTACCCATTCCAAGAAAAAAAACCCATGATTTAAGAGTCATAAAGAATAAGAACTACAGAGTGTTCACTCTTAAAATCTGGCTTGACTAGAAAAGGTAAAAAATCATTTCTTTAATCTTATATTAGGATCTAATAAAAAAGTAGAGGGTCTCATAGAAAAAATGCTCCCGAGGTTTGTATTTTTACCTCTCATATCCAAATGAAAATCCTAGAACATGTGAAATATAGATTGATAAGAGATATAAGCAAAAAAAGGACTTCTAAACTAGCTCTTTCTTGAAATGTTCCCATAACTACATCAACTTGGACCTACCTGGTTGCAAAATAAAATTGATGATATATGATGGCTTGGGACAGAAAGGATAACAGGTCAGAGTCTCTAAGCAATCTTCAGCACTATATGACTGAGAAAGGACCTCTAGTTTCCAATATTCCCTTAAGTCAAGTCACTGTAGGTTCTTTGGCCATGAAATAATAGCTTAGTAAAAAATAAGATGATTCTGTAGAAAACACTATGGCATATACAATAAAAAAATTATGTTTGGTGGAAAAATCTCATGGGACACTTCCAACATCACCCAGAATAAGAAACAATGAGTCAGAATTACCCATGTAACATAGACTAATTTAAGAGTACATATTATGTTTTATATTAATTATAGTCTAAAATACAGGCTAGCAACATAGTCATGTATTCTGTTTTCAGTCTTATAGGACAATTTAATCAAATACTCTATAGGTTAAAGTAGAGCTGGGAAATTCAAGCAACATAATTTGTATCTAACTGGAGACCCTGAAAAGAAAGGGGAAAAGAAATTGCTAAAATTCTAGGTGTCAACAAAAACTGTAACCTCAGAGTTCCAAGAAATTAAATTCCAAAGTATTTGAATCCACATTAAGACATATCATCACAGTTCAGGGAAATGGCTCCTCAGGTAAAAGTACTCGCCACCTAATCAGGCCACTTGAATTCAATCCCTTGGGTCCACAGGGTAAAAGAGAATCAGCTACTGAATTTTGTCCTGTGACCTGCTCAGACATGCTGTGTTGTGCACACCCATAAGATCTTGACCACACAGCTCACACATACATATACAAACTCATAAGAATTTTTTATATGACTTTTAAAAAAAGACATACAGCTGCCAAATTGACTCAGTTAACAGAAGTTCCTAGAGTTGTAAGTAAAACATTCATGCACATCATACACATGCATTGTTAATAAAAAAGGGAGAAGGAAAACTAGGAAAGGAAACATATTGTAGCAAATAAAACACTAATATTAAAGTGATTAAATTCAATCACATCATTGGTCATATTAAATGAAAATATTTGAATAACACATTAAAAAAGACTGACAGATTACATACTTAAAAGTATACTGTGTTGTGACGATTACAACAAGCATATTTTGTCTACAGCTACAAACGCATCACAAATATAAGGAGAAAATGCGTATATATTGCTCACACTAACTGAAAGCAATACAGTTTGCCAGAAGAATGTCCAACAAAATTAACTTTAACACAAAAAATGAATATTGGAATAAAGATTATCATAAAGATAATTAAAGATTATCTTATAATTTTATAAAAATAAAGATAAATTAAATCAAAGACAATGTACTAATCCCAAATGCTTATGCTGTTTTAAAGTATATAAAAATAAAACTAATAAAAGTTTAAGGAAAAGAGACAAATATAGTCATATATTATATAATTATAGTATAGTTAGAATCTATACAAATACAGAAAACTTGAGTGTATTGGTCAACCAGCTTGTTATAATTCACACTTATTGAGCCATAGAAAATATGGACATTCAAAATGTGTTTTACTGACTTACCAAAATAGATCAGAATGTATTTAGAGACTAGGAGTGAAAAATAAATCTAAAGTAATATAAGATACACAAAATGTCATTTTTGCAATAGAATCAAGTTAGAAAGCAGTACAATAAATGTATTAGATTTAAATGTACATTAAAGTCAGTACATATTAATGGTATGAGTCTATACCTTAAAAAAACTAGAAAGGATTTTAAAGAAATCAAAAGTAAACATAAAGCACAAATTTATTCAAAAAGTTATTAAAAGATGATATAAAAATAATAGTCATTGAAATGGGAAGTATGTTCCTTGATTAGGGATAAGTCAAGGCTCATTAACCATATTATAAAGAATTAAGGTACAAGGAACAATAGCCAGAATGAGAATTTTATCAAATACTTAAGGATATAATATTAATCAAATACAGTATAATTTTAGATAATGAAGAAAGATAGTATTTATTCATCAAACTAGAAATATGGATAATAAAATATACAAAGAGAAGAAAATAAAATAAAACTTACATCATGCACATGCTAATCATTACAAATAAAAGCTAAAATGCTTGAGATAAGATAGCATACAGAATTACAAATGACAGTCATAGTCTGTAAGGGTGCAAAAGCATGCATAAAACAATCAATGTAGATCTTAGTGTAAGAAAACCACCTAAGATAAATGATATCTTTAAGATAAAATGTTATTATATAGATTCTCACAGTGATTCTTGATAAAACCTCACAATGGACAAAAGAAACAATTTTTTTTCAACACAAACCAGGTCATCTATAAATTATTAATCTTCAACTTCCCACTTCATACATAGTATTCTGTGCTTTCATCTTCAACTCAAACTAAGACCAGGTCATCTGCTCTTGCCTTTTCTATTAGTTGGTAGTGGTTTTACCCCATGCAGTAAGGCAAACAAAAGAAATTCAGATTGGATAGAAATAAAAGAGACTTTCTTTATTCATAGATAGCATACTAAAGCTAGCAGAGCAAAAGAATAATAAAGAGACACAGGATTTGGTGGTTTCAGTAGAGTGAAGGTACAAGATCACTATAAGAAAATAAATTGCATGTCCATACTCAAGCATCTAACAACTGGAGATCTGTAACAACATAATCCATGAATAAAGCTGTATGGGAAGATTTCTGAAATCTTGCAAAAACTCCAAGTAAACAAGACATAAGTCTTATAATCTCTGTCCCTCCATGGGGTGTGTTCTTGGCAAGTACTTTCTTGCTCCTCCCGGGTATAATAAGTAAGAGTAGGTTTGCTCTATATTACCCATCATCTCACCCATTATTTTTCAAAATAATGATTTCAAAGACAATCTGTCATCTTGATTTTATACAGCCTAAATTCAAGTGATCATTCCTTTTTGACTGCATACAGCTTGAACTCAAGTGAACTTTGTTCTTATGACTTTGCCTATGCCTCAGAATGCCATCAGAATATAAAATGATCTGATGCTCTGAATAAAGGCATAAAACATTAGTCTGACTCATTTTTAATCTCCACTCTACCAGGTTCACACTACCAACTAGAGTGGCAACAAAGATAAAAAATAGTAATTATTTGTAATTAAAAATATTGAACATTTAAAGATAAATACAAATAATGTGGGACTATGAATTATACACCAATTCTTTAAAAATACTACTTGGTGCTGTGGGACAATGGTCTGATACACTACAAAGATTTGTTACTTGCATTTTAGTAAAACACTGATTGACCAGTAGCCAGGTAGGAAGTATAGGTGGGGCAACCAAGCAGGATGTAGAGGTAGAACAATGAGAACAGGAGTATTCTGGGAAGAGGAAAGGTCACTCTGCAGTTGTCACCCAGACACAGAGAAAGCAAGATGAGAATGCCTCGCTGATGAAAGGTACCAAACCACATGGCTAACATAGACAAGAACAATGGGCCAATTTATGATGTAAGAACAGGACTGGGCAGAACAGAAACCTCTGCCAACAAATTATCATATCACATAAGACATAAAATTGTAAAGATAAACCATATTAATAGGTCAAACATTTAATAATGTCGCTCTAAATTTGATGAATAATTGAATGTAGTACTTGTCAAAATTCTCATATACTTTTTGGAGAAATGAAGGGATTGGGGACAGAGTAGATCCAAGTGAGTTCCTCCTACCTTTGCATCTGGGTAAGGGTTCTTTCATTCCCTGCAGGATCCCAGCTTATCCTGTGCTCTATCCTCCCACTCTCCAGCTGGAGACTCTTTTCAGTGAATGAGAGATGTGTGTTGTTCTGCATTTGTAGTAATTGATGGCCATGTCTGGACTTGAGAGCGAAGAGGACTTTTTGCTCTTCTCAATGGCAGACCAGTTGATTTGTTCCTGAGAAAGGCCAGAGGTAAGTCAGAGTCTGTGACAAAACCCTTCTTGTACACAAGTAAGACCTGTATGTGCATGGACTTCCCCAAATTCTCTCTTTACTGCCCACCACTGTGTACATTTGTGCTGTTGATGTGCATGCTACAAGGTTTTCTGAGATGCCCTTGCTGTTCTGAACACTTAATGGAAAATCTTGGAGTAGACTGGCTTGGGACCTGTCAACCTTTTGAACTCAGTTAATCATAAAGACTTGTACAATTTTCAGTTGTTCTGATCCTGTTTACTTCCATGATTTGCATTTAACTTCACATGGTTTGCTTACACACACACACACACACAGAGAGAGAGAGAGAGAGAGAGAGAGAGAGAGAGAGAGAGAGAATTGAGAATTGAGAATTGAATTAAAATGGCCTAAGGTCTATCTATAGTTGAAGGAGCCTGGGACATGTTAGGATCCTTTTTTTTTTCTGATTTTCCTACCACTATAAAAGGGCTCAAAATTATAATTTTGTCCATTCACTTCTTTTTCTTGTGAGGGCAAAAGGTATGTTCCCTTGCCATTTTCTTCATCTTAGGTCAAAGCGGAAAACTGATTCAAACTTCAAGCTGCATATTATGAGCTATTTTTTATTGAGTTACCTGTAACCAAAGAAGTCTGATTAACTTGATTAACATCATGTTGCTGGGCTGGTGGAGTGCTGAGTCCCATAAAGTTCCTCTCTGTAATAGATGGTATTTGTGGTTGTCACATTCAAATGTGATCATTAGTGATGGCATTATAAAACCCTTGGATGCTGAAGGTTTGGGTGGAATGAATAATAACTGGCAAGAATTTAAACTATATAAACTAATTTAAATTTTCTGTGACTATTCACTTTTATACATAATAGTTAAAATTTAGTCTCATAATGACTAAAGAAAAGAAGAAAATTGGGCTCAAAATGTTTCATTGTAAACCTCAAGAATATAACTGATCTATAGCAGTTCTGAAAAAAGCAATTTTTGTATTTATTTAAGAGAAAAAACGCCTTTTCATGGCGGCGGGTTCCTGGTGAGTGCCACTGCTTCGGCCACCAGCTCAACTCAGGATAAGTTCAACACTAGCCCCCAGCCTCCCTGCTGGAGTAGGAGACAGCGCCTCCCCTTTCCCCAGCTTTGCTGTGTCCCACATTCCAGAGAGTCCCTGGGCAAGGCTCAGCTTTGGCGCGACCTCGATTCCCCGCAGGAATTGGCCTGCAGGGCAGGGCTGGGACATTGGTTCCGGCTTTTCTGCGCCCCACACTCCAGAGTGTCCCGGGGCAAGGCTCCCCTTGGTCTGAGGCCCAGGTTTCCCCTGGGAATTGACCTGTGGCAGGGCTGNGAGTGGCCTTTAACTTTCCTGACATTCAGTTTCATTATCTTTACACTTATTCTAATAAGACGAATTGCTTCATAGGATTTTTTATTAGACGAAGTTTATAAAATAAATTATTTATTGGTGCTAAGAGTCAGTCTCTTTGTTTTTCAGCTTACTGGCTTCAAAAGCTTGAGTAGTCCAGCCAGTGAGATGATAAAATGAGTAAACGCAATTGCCACTAAGCTGTGGCACACATATGCATGCATAAGCGTGCACATGGGCACGTGTGTGCATACATGTACACACACACACTCACTCTCTCTCTCTCTCACACACACATAAGCCAGTTGGTGCTGGTAAAAAGACACTTGAAGTTCAACGCAAATGAGACAGTCACGGCTCCCTCATAAACCACAGATCCAGTTTCCTTCAACAGTAACTTCTCTAGCACTACAGGTCAAAAGCCAGCTTCTTAGTCTCAGAGCACTGGAGGCAGGTTCCATCTTGAGAAGGGACTTTTGTTTAAAACTGAGATATCCTGGGACCTGAGAATAGGAAGAATCATACATCGAAAAGCTGTAATCCAACTTCTTATAGCTCCATGGTGAGAGATAAGCCTGGCAGGCAGATTTGGAGGCTCAGAAGCTTGGACAATGCAAGCTGTAAACTGCATGACAGCAGTATAGGGATATGTAATCCCAACTCAGTGCTTAAGAGCCGACCTTGTCAACTGAGAATAAACAGGGAGTTGGACAGACTGAGTCTGAAGTCATCAGGTGTAGCAAACTCTGTGGTAGATGTATCAGTCAGATAGCTACCTGCTGCAAATTCCAAGAACTCGAATTTTAGCAACTGACTTGATAACACAAGCACATTTCTCCAGCTTCTCCAGCTACTTCGCAGTTCTGAAATACAGACAGGGCCACTGTATAGATTCCAGTTGTGTGGTTGTTTCTCCCAACCCAACACACTTAGAAGTCATTCCTCCATCAATATTAGCCACATCAGGGGTGAAAACCAAGGGAGTTTTGGGGGTGATAGAACCTGCCCATCTAAGGACTGCAGCTCAAAATGTAACCAGGAGACTACTGCACTACTTAACTGACGACTGCACTGGTAGGCTTTAGACACTTGTCCAATGTATGACTGCCTACAGCATAAACCACAGAAAGACCGGAGTCCATGAATTTATCTGTTCCACACTGTTAATTCTACCAGTTAAGAATATAAACACTATAAAAAATTTTGAGCCAAATTTGAAGCAGGCTTCACTGATCATTATCCGGGATGATGGATACTGGTCAGGTGCACACCCAGGATTTCCTGATTATGGCAGTGAATGATACTAATTAGATGCTTATGAAAGCAAAACCCATAATGCTTCCTATCTTTGTCGAGCTGGAGACAAGCATACATTCTGATGTATGCCCTATCTCCACACCTCCCACCTATGTGTGATCAAGCACATCCTGTACAGTTGGGGCAATGAACCTTGTTTATACAAGTGAAAATGTGGGGCTCGTTATCTTACATGAACAATAGCATCCAAAATTCCAAGAATATCTGTCCTTGGGAAAGTGGGGCTTACAGATTAGAGACATTTTTGTTTTATAAAATAAAAGAGTAATGTAAGCAGAGTAATGAAAATTTACAAAGTAACTTTAGCCCTCATACTACCCTAACGCAAACAAATGCACAGAAAAACATACACACACACATAAAGAACTGCCTTAAAGACTTCATCTGTTTTGCTTTGTGTGCGTGTGTGTGTATGTGTGTGTGTGTGTGTGTGTGTGTGTGTGTGTGTGTGTATACCTGCTCCTAAGGTTTAGCCCTTTTTGTTTTTTACATTATTACTATGAATTTATTAGTATATTCACATTTGGTATATATTAGGAAAATTAAGCATTTATTGTTTTACTATGTTTACAAATCCTGCTTTTTTATTATTGAGTAATATTTTTTAAGTTCCTTTCTTTTTAGTTTTAATCCCTTATGAGTCTCAATTTTTTCTTTCTACTGTACTTTCAGTAATATTTTTGGGTTTATCTTATTTGTTATTTAAAGAAAAGGAGTTTTTATCAACTTATTCTGCTTCTTACATTTATATAATTATGGTTACAAATTTTATTGTAACTGGGAAATATATTTCTTTTTAATTTTTGTAATTTCTCACAATTCCTTCTTCTCCTTCATAACATTATCCATTTCTTTGTCCTTCTTTCATTTAAACTTGCTGCCTGAATTTCACTCACTCACTGTTTCCACATTCACCCAAAAAGGTTCACACTGTGACTTAGATTTGAAATTGTTTAATGATCGTTGGTGGTAAATAGTGATTCTAGGAGATTGTCTATATCTGTGTATTTTAATTTTGTTACTGGTACAGCAATATGTTTTCTTTTCTTTATTCACCTTGGTCATTGTTCCCTGAAATTAAGGCTGCTCAATATTTAAATCCACAGATAAACCTAGGGGAGATATCTGAACCAGGAGAAACACATATCCGAACTCAGACACAGAAGAAATGTGAAAGGCAAAGGCAGTGCGAATCCTCCAGCAGACAAATCCTCAGTTACTGAGCCAGTTCAAAGACCCTGAAATAAGTAAGATAAAGATTATTTTTCAGAGATTTCACAAGAACACATAAGCACATGAATGAAATAAGATCAATCCAGGACCAGAAAGGAACAAAAGAAACAAAGAAGAAAAAAGCAACCAAATGGGTGGGAAAATTAGCAAAACGCATTTAAAAATTCAAAGATATGAAAGAGAAATTCAACAAAAAAATTAAAATTTTTAGGGGAAAAATAAATAGAAATGTTGAGAATTGAAAGGTCAAATATTCAAGTAAAACTCAGGGAACAGGCTAGAGAGAAAGCTGGGTAGCAAAAAGTACATGTGTGAGAGCGTGAGTCCATACCCACTTAGAATAGACTAGGCGAAGTGGCCCATCATGTAACCTCAGAATTGAGAAGGAGAGACAGGAGAGTGCCTGAAGTGCAATGGCTAGCTAGTCTTTCCAAAAAACAATTAACTTTTAAGTTCAGTGGGAGACCTTATCTCAAAAAATATAAGCTGAGAAAGAGTTACAGAAAGACATCTTGACTTCAACCTTGGCTTCCATGTGCATCCATCATAAACCAACAATAAACAAACAAAAACAACAAACATGAACAAACAGGATAAAGCAAAAATCTTGACTGAGAAGAAGAAAAGTACCACAGTGGGGCACAAGTTCATAGAAATATTACTTTCAAACATCATCAAAGAAAAAAAAGTGACAAGTACAATATGCAAGAAGTCTTGGTTACTATTAAGAAAGCAAATCAAAAGAATTCATAAAATACAGGAGAAAATAACACTAAGACCTTAGGGTATAGAGATTATCCAGTGAAGTCACAGAAGCTTCAGATTCTAAACCTTGTTCTGTCTTCCGAAGGCAAATACATTCATGTATATGAGCCCTACTATTGACACATAGGCATACACCCAATTAATAATAAAAACAAATCTATAAAAAATATTGAGCAAAGAAATAAAATTAAGCATCATAAGAGGATAATACTGACTCACAAACAATGACAAACACAACAGAATAGTATCATAACCCTTGTTGGCAACCCTAAAAGCCATGACAGCCAGGAACAAAATATTATCAAGCCATAAGACTAGAAAAATAAAGACATCTTGAATTTTGCAGGAAAGTGGATGGAACTAGGAAATATCATTTTGAGTGAGGTAACCTAGACACAGCAAGACAATTATCACATGTACTCACTCATAGGTGGTTTTTAAAAATAAAACAAAAAAAAAAGCCAGCCTACAAACCACAATTTTAGAGAACTTAGACAACAATGTGGACACAAAAACAGACTTACATACATATAATCTCCATGGGAAGTAGAAAGTAGAAGAAAGACAAGCTCTCCTGAGTAAATTGGGAATATGGGGACTTTGAGGGAGGATTGAACGGGGACAGGAGAGGCAGGTAGGGGAGCAGAGAAGAATGTAGAGCTCAATAAAAATCAATAAATTTTTTTAAAAAAAAGACTAAATAACTACCCACCAAGATGACAATATCAAGCAAAACAGTTTTTAAATTTTAATGGAGAAATAAGGACATCTGATGACATGTCTGTTCATGGCTATTTAACCAGCAATGCAAAAGATGCTTAAGAGGGCACTATATGTAAAGTGGAAAAATAAACAGATAAAGACTTTGTAAAAATTATTATTTCTTGACTCTTAAAGTCTCAGAAATGCAGGACTAACCCATGTATACCAGAGAATTCAAATGCTTGATTTTCTCTGTCTATAAAACACTTTGTATTCTATACTGTATAACATTTAATTTTAACTGTTACTTTGCAAAACCTTGTGAAAGATATTCCGTTTTGTGTTTGTGAGATAAAGCATAATTAGCATTTAAGGAGAGATGACTCATGGAACAGTAACTCAGAGCCAATTTTATTTATCTTTAATTTACCTAATACTTCTATTGTAGCAATTTGTGAAGCACAACGTTCAAAGTATAATAGAAGCAATTCTCATGATTGACTGTTGGCTGTGTGGAAAATGTGATTCTCAATAGGGTCCTGTTAACAGTGGGTCAATTTGAAGTGATGGAAAAGTTGAATGAAGGGAGTGACTTGGTCTGTTTGTCATCCTTCATGATTTATTTGAATTATTTCTTTTATAAATGAATGATCTACTTCAGTTGGTAAATGTGCAAATTTCATTTCAAACATGCACAACCCTTAAACTATTTAAAGACTGTGTGTGCATGATGAAGTACAAATTGCAGATCCTAATCAAGTTTAGAAATCCAGGGCTCCTGGCTTTGGTTTCTCCTGTGCTGCTCTGGCAGGGCACTTTCTTCCCTGATTAACAGAGTAGGGAAGGGGGAATGGAAGAGGGCACGTGCAGTAAGCATCTACCCATGGATTGGAGATGTTATTTTGTTATGAATTATGGAAAATAAGATAACAACTTTGAATGATAATTCCTAACAGCATCCTCACAGTCTTTGAGAGAATGTCACAATCTCTTATGTTTGAAAGGGCTGATTATAAAATTGCAAAGAAGATGGGCCTTAACCTTTGAGTCTTTCTCCTTTCAGAAATTGTGCAGATTGTATCATACATCATCCTTAATGAAATATTTATTTCAGGAGACATGGAATAGTTACATTTTTCTTGATCTGGCGTTAGTGTATTTTAATTAATTAATTAATTTTACTGGTCTTCTAACATGAGCCTCTCAGCTTAATTTTTTTTCTTTTTTTATTGTTAAAAGAAAAATTTAAGTTTACTCCCCTTGTCCCATGCCTTCCCGCTCCCCCAATACCCTCCCTCCCTCCCCCTACTTCCTTAAGAGAAGGCAGGATACCCTGACCTGTGGGAAGCCCAAGGCCCTCCCCACTCCATCTCGGTCTAAGAAGGTGTGCATCCATATAGAATAGGTTCCCAAAAAGCCAATACATGCAGAAGAGATAGGTCTCTGTGCCATTATCATTGGCTTCTCAGTCAGTCCTCATTGGCAGCCACATTCAGAGTCCGGTTTGGTCATATGCTCATTCAGTCCTGGTCCAGCTGGATTTGATGAGCTCCCAATAGATCAGGCACACTGTCTCGGTTGGTGGGCCAGTCCCTTGCGGTCCTGACATCCTTGCTCATCTTCTTCCTCCTTCTGCTTTTCGAATGGACCTTGGGAGCTCAATTTAAAAAATAAAAAAGGAAAGAAAAGAAAGAAACATTTGAATATATACTCAAGATTTTTAAAGTGACATTTTGCTGGTCTGCAAAGTCATAGGGAGTGAACACAAAAATGATTTAAAAACAGATTGGGAATTTCGTTAATGTCTATGAGGAAATCGTTAGGCTGAGATTGGATTGTTCAGCGATGTGGCTGTTTTGAGGTCACCAAGGGTGTTGGAGCCCAGAATGAAGGAAAGCATGACTAATAACAATACTACCAGCACCTTCTAGGCCAGGATGTGTAACAACTGAAGATGGACTCCTTCAGGAGAGGGTGAAGATCTCCGGAGTGTCTTCAACCTCGTGGCCTAGTGTGAAGCATGTGGGTGAGAGTATCCCCTCATCATCCTGGTGTTTGTCTCAAAAACCCTTTCTGAGAGTTCTTTTGCACCGTTCTCTAACACCCATGGGGATAAAATGGCCCCTTCCTGCTGTAAAGTCACAAAGACTGCATGTTTTTGTGTAGAGGCATGCCTCCACACAAACTCCATCCTTCTCCAAACAGTCATTACTTGGGCTTGTCTTGTTTTATTATATCTTCTTCATGTCATTCAGTTTCCTCTTCTCTTTTATTATATTTTTGCTATTTTCTATAGAAAATAAAACAGACACTTTTTCATATAGCCACAATAAGGTACCATGTAAAGTATAGATTTAAGGGCTTACAGTTTTTAAACATTAATTCCCAAGTATAGATACATTCAGTTAATAAAGTTCAGTGGATAACTAAAGCAAAACCCCAGCTATGGCATTGAGATTATACAATATAATTGTAAAACTACCTTCCTAAATATTACATTAGAAATAATTACACCTAATAATGTAACTATTGAAAGAAAGTCTTAGTTATCAGTTGAAAGAGCAAGAAGACTGAAGGCAGTCAAGTCATTGCCAATAGGAAGAATCAAAGTCAGGGAACGTGAAGGTTTCTGATGATGAGGACAGCATTAAAGATATTACATGACCACTCTGTTCCTTCACTACAACACAAGTCATGGAAAAAATTTCGTGAAAATGGAAAAGTTAAACTTTTGCTTGTTTAGTTGGTTTTAATCACTGGTTGTGTCTCCAGGTTTACTTCCAAGGGCTCCAGAAGGACATCAGCATCTACAAGTTACTTGTCATCTGTCAGACCTCAGGATAGACCCTTCAACATAACACTTTACTATTATTTCCCCCAAACCTGATCATCAAAGAAGTTTGTTTTTCTCTTTTTGAGACTGGATCTCCCGTAGCCCAGTTAGTATCAACTTCAATTCACTGAGTAACCAACATGAGCATAAAACTCCTGCTCCCCAGACTCCAGGTCCCCAGTGTTGGATTACAGGTCTGTTTATTAACTTACTCAAGTATGTGTAGCTGTCTTAGAATAGCCCCACTTGGACCAAGATTTATCTGAAAAAGAAGTTCTGTCACTATTTGCATTCTTAGCAACATGTGGTTTTCTCAGATCTTCCCATGTATAAAATAACTGTCCTCTGATGTTTGATTTCTCTGCCTATCAGAAAAATCAACACCTTTTGAAGTATATGGTATAGATTCTAAATCAAATGTGGGGACTGATAACACAGGGCCTTAGAGTCTCAGGTACAGGTCACTAAACCAGATAGTCTAACTCTTTTATCTCTCTATAGCTGGCCATATTGAAAATTGAGAACTAAATACCTCAAGATAATCACTACACAGATTAATTGCAAGACTTAAAATGTAGGGGAAAGTGAATTGTCACAATCCACATAGAAACTCCCTCCTGGTCTCACCTCAGAAGATAATATACTATCACCTGATAGCAAATTTAAACTGAAATTTTAAATTCTGCTTATAATATTGTATGGCTTAGGGACAACTGCTTCATCTCTCTGTTATTCATAAATGTATAGCAAATTTTCAGATATTACAACCAAATGAAATAGTTATTAAATTAGAAATAGAGCAATATAATAGTTCTAATAATTATGACTTCTCAAAGGTCTAAAGATTAAAGGTTTAAATAGTGATACATACCCCAGATAAAAATATTTTGAGCTGTATACAATAAGAAGATATGAGTCAACTGAGAACTCTAACTGTAAGAAAAAAATGGGGGATATTACATTTCTGTAATTTATCACATAATCAAAAGATATCATGATTTATCTTACTCATTTGTGACTTATAAACCATAGTGTTTTCTAAGCCAGATAAAAATTTTCCCTATACCAAATTGGCCTACCACATGTAGGTGACAGTTGTTTAACTTGGCCTGTTTGGGGAGTGCCTAGCAGTAGAATCAGGACCTGTTGCATGAGCTGACTTTTTGAAACCTATTTCCCATCCTGGGATGCCTCACCCAGCCTTGATGCAGGGGTAGGGGCTTGGTGCTGCCTCAACTTGATTTACCATTGTTGGCTCCCATAAGAGGCCTGCCTCTTTCTGAATTGAGGAGTGGATGGGGGTAGGGTAGATGGGAGGTGGAGGGAAGGAACAGGAAGAGAGTTGGAAGGGAAAATTATGGTTGATATGTGTCAAATAAATGGAAAAATAAAAAGGAAAAGAAAAATAATGCTTTACTTATTATATTAATGAGGTACATGAAAAATAAGGGCTAAAGAATTATAAAACCTTTTCAAAATATACACTTTTAGAAAAGATACTAAATTGGCATTTATCTATTATCTATACTGCACCTTTCTTTACCTTCGTATCCATTTCAAAGATGATTGTGCTGGCTGTCTTTTCATTTAACACAAACCAAATAACAAAATGAGATTGGTTAACATGGAATAATTGATTACAAAAAATATCTTTTTTGATAAGCTCCTATAAAGAGCTTTACAAATAATAATGTATAATCAATAATTAAATGAGCATTTGCTGTCACTGATCACCATAGAGATAGCAATAATCACTATGTGAAATAAAAAAATAGAATTAGTATATCTAACTTCTAACCCAGAGTAAGTTAGGTTATCCCAACCATCTCCATCACTTAGTTTACTTCCAAGTAGAACAGTTTTCTGAATGTGTATAGATGGAAACTTACACCTACTAGTATTTCTTTACCATCAGAAGTTGTCAAAGTTTTGGGGTTCTACATAAAATATTGTGAAAATGAATTGTCAAGTAAAGGCATCTAATTGTAGAGTAGATTCCTTCCAACAATAGTGTTTAGGAAGGCAGAATGCATTGGAATACAGGTCAAGGGTGCAAAACATGGGCATTCTCAGGTCTGAGCTCTTAATTTATCTTTAAAAAATAATTTAATATACTAGCAATAAATGCATTTGATTTGGAATTCACCTCTGCATGCTGTGAATACCATTGGTTAATATGGAAAGCTGGTTTACGCCTATGACAGGGCAGAGCAGAGGTAGACTGGGAAGACAAAATTGAATGCTGGGAGCAAGGAGGCAGAGTCAGGGAGAAGCCATGTAGCCCCAATGGATGCCAGAACTTTAGCCAGTAAGCCACAGCCATGTGGCAATACACAGATTAATAGAAATGGGTTAAATTAATATGTAAAAGGTACCAATAAGAAGCTAGATATAATGGGCCAAGCAGTGTTTTAATTAATACAGTTTCTGTGTGCTTGTTTTGGGGCTAAGTGGCCAGGAATTAACTAGCAGTCTTACGCCATCAAATTGGTACCAACGTGGTTGACTAAATCCACATAAAACCTAAGAGAGCTTGGAGAGGAACGGAGATGGGTTATTAAAATGGAAGAGTTAGCCAATAAGAAGCTAAAGCTAATGGACCAAGCAGTGATGTAAATAATATGGTTTGTGTATGATCACTTTAGGGCTGAGCGGCTGGAACATCCAAGTTTATAATTGCAGCATGCGTTAAACTTATAATCTGCTATTCATTTAAGAATGATTGATACTTGGCACATTATGACTTCTTTACTTTTTATAGTCATTTAGTCTCTTTAGTGAGTTTCATAAAGCAGCAGATAGAATATTCATCTTTATTTTTCTTCTTTTCGCTACTCCCTTTTCTCTCTACCTTTTCTTTTTCTCTAGCATCCTTTTTCTTTCTCTCTACTCACTCTCTCTTTCTTTGTGATACTTAGAATCAAACAAAGGGCCTCATGAATGCTCAACAATCCTTATATACTTCACCCTGTTTTTAGTTTTTAATTTAAGGCACGATCTCATTATGTTGACCAGGCTGATTTTGATATCACTTTGTAACCTAAGTAAGTCTTGAACTTGTGATCTGCCTGCCTCACCATCATGAATTATCGGCATCAAAGTTCTACAGTATCAGGCTTAGCCAATACATTTTTATAATCACTGAGATGACTGATGTTGATTGTCAATGTGATTACACCCGATGTCAACTAAAACCCAATTGAGCATATCCATGAAGTTATTTTGTGATTGAATAAGTTGAGGTAATAAGGAGCCTCTTTAATGCCCATCTTCCTCGAGAAGTAGATTATTGCTTCCAGGAGTGATGTGTCTCATTTTCATAAAAAGTCCTAAATTCTTAAAACATTTTAAATGCCATATTCTGAAGATCTTTGAAAGATTTAGGAATATCTATCTAATTGAAATATATCTTTATATATCTGTAAAACCTAACTAACTTGACTAGAAGTTTGACTGTTATAGATGACTCTCTATTAATCTATATTTCTTGATTATACACTACATTTTAAAGTGAGTTGCCCACACAATACCTTAATCAAGAGCAGAAATATACATAAAACCGAATTGACCTTAAATTTTTATCAATAAACCAAGATCCATACCGATGCAAATTATCCATCTCTAAGCATATCTTTCTTTAAATGTAAAGAAACATGTACAAAGAATATTTGGGAATATGAGTATAGTTCTTCTCCAAACTGCTCCCTGCTTTTAAGTAGGTGAAATAATTTTTGGAGGGTGTTCATGGCAACCTTTCAGGGGTTCATGGCCCATCAAACCACACTGGCCTGAAATGATTCCACAGGTTCTCACCCTCTGTGGAAACAAAAGAACCTATTTTCCAAAGCAATATATCTGTAGACCCATATTTTGAATTCAAGATACCTTTAAAATATGCATGTTGGCTTAGCTTAGCAGTCTCCAAATCAAATGTCTCTCTGCAGTCAAAAAATTCAGAGAGAACACAATAATATACATAATCCAGACTCTCTGTAAATTTTCCATCTTTACATGGTTTATGTTTCTTTATTCTTTTTAAACTATGACTGTCTGTACTCTGTCTGTTTAAAGACTTTGTTTTGCTTTTAGAAACCATTTACTTCTTTTTATAACTCTCTATACTCTATCATCTCTACCAAGCCTATGTACAATTTTTAAACACACTGTGACCCATTTAGAGGTCTTATATGTTTGAATCTGTCCTATTGTGTATCTATAATTGTTTACTGTCCAGGAGTACTTCTTAAAATGCTAAACACTTCTTAAAACTTTCCATTGCAGGGAAAGTTGAGAACTGCCTGCTTGCACCACCCAGCCCAGCATAGTAGAGCTGCTCACAGCCTCTGTTAGCCATGCACAATGCCCCATTTCTAGGCACAGAGCCAGTCCATGTTGCCAGCAAGCAACTCATATAGTAGCCAGAGGAGAACGACACTAGCCACCAGCCAGAATCTTGCTGAGGATGAGAAACTATGGGTTCCTTTCAGATGAATGTGTTTTCACGGACCAAACCCCCTGAAAGTTCTCCACAATCCCCCAAGTTACTTCACTTAACAAAAAGCAGAAAGCAGTTTGGAGAGAGCTATGTCCCAATTTCCTAAATGATTGTTTATAAATGTTTGTTTACATTTAAAGTGGATATGCTATAGAAATAAATACTTTGCATTAGGATGTAGCCTGGTTTATCGATACAAATTTAAGGACAATTTTGTTATACATGTATTTATGCTCTTGATTAAGGTATTGTGTTTGTACAGCTCATTTAAAAAAAATGTAATGTATAATTAAGAACTACAGGTTAATAGATAGTCATCTACTGTAGTCAAGCTTGTAGGAATATTAATTAAGTTTTCTAGATATATAGATATATATTTCAGTTACATAGATAATCTTCAAACCTTTCAAAGACCTATGGAATATGGCATTTAAAATGTTTTTAAATTAACACTTAGGTCTTTTTATGACAATGAGACACATCTGTTCCTGGCAGCATCAATCTCCTTCAAAAGGATGAAGGGTATTGAATAGGCTTCTTGTGGAGTTTGTTAGGCATTTGGGCAAGAAAGTACTCTTGCCTGGACGGTTTGGTGTTATGGTGTGTAAACTGGATATTCAGAATGCACAGAAAAATGACTACTGAACTTGACTAAAGGTGCAACTGTCCTTCATGGTTTCTACTTCATAAAAGAGTCTGTCAGGCAGTCTATAGGACACAGAAGAAAGTAACTAATAGCCTTTGCCATTACAAGGAAGAAAAGATCTTCAAATTTCCTGCTTCATGGAAAAGTCTGCCAGATCCTATGGGCTGAAGATTAGATGCCCCAGTGATATAGAAAAACTTTGGGTGACTGTCCAGGCAAAAAGATGTCTCTTTTAGTTCTAGAGTATTGGATGTAGCTTACAATGCACTTCTTGTTAACTTAGGTAATATATCCTTCTGGGGTCTTTGATGGAGTTAAAGAATAGATAGTTATAGTTTTAGATTTTCTTAGTTATGATAAAAGATAAAGCACATTTCCAATTTCCAGGAGAATCTATATATGTTTTTCTTTGTGTTCACAATGCTATTTGGCGTCTCTGGGCTTGTGAGTTATAAGCTTAATGTCCTTTATTTATGGCTAGGTTCCACCAATGAGTGAGTACATACCATACTCATCTTTTTGGGTTTGGGATATCTCACTAAGGATAGTGTTTTCTATTTCCATCCATTTGCATGCAAAATTAAAGATGTCATTGTTTTTTACTGCTGAGTAGTATTCTAATGTGTATATATGCCTCACTTTCTTGATCCATTCTTCCATTGAGGAGCACCCAGGTTGTTTCCAGGTTCTGGCTATTACAATGCTGCTATGAACATAGTTGCACAAATGCTTTTGTAGTATGGTTTGGCACCTCTTGGGTACATTCTCAAGAGTGGTATTGCTGGATCCTGAGGTAGGTTGATTCCCAGTTTCCTGAGAAACCACCACAGTGATTTCCAAAGTGGTTGCACAAGTTTGCATTCCCACCAGCAATGGAGGAGTGTTCCCCTTACTCCACATCCTCTCCAACATAGGTTATTGTTGGTGTTTTTGATTTTAGCCATTCTGACAGGTGTAAGATGGTATCTCAATGTTGTTTTGATTTGCAATTCCCTGATCGCTAAGGAAGTTGAACATGACCTTAAGTATCATTTGGCCATTCAAACTTCTTTTATTGAGAATTCCTCTGTTCAGATCATTACCCCATTTTTTAAATTGCGTAATTTAGAATTTTTATGTCTGGTTTCTTGAGTTCTTTGTATATTTGGAGATCAGGTCTTTGTCTGATGTGGGGTTAGTGAAGCTCTTCTCCCATTCAATAATGTGTCTTTTTGTCTTAATGACAGTGTCCTTTGCTTTACAGAAGCTTCTCAGTTTCAGGAGGTCCCATATATTCATTGTTGTTCTTATTGTCTGTGCCACTGGGGCTTTACATAGGAAGTGGTCTCCTGTGCCCATATATTGCAGGCTATTTCCCAATTTCTCTTCTATCAGGTTCAGTGTGGTCAGAAGAATGAGAGTGGGGTTGGGGGTGGAGGTAGGGGTGGGGGTGGGCAAAAGGGGTGGGGGAAGGGAGAAGGGAAGAACTGGGGAGAGCTTGGGGGAGTGGGAGGGTAGAGATGGAGGAAGGGTGGTTATTGGAGATGGTAATATCTACTTTAAGGGAATCATTTTAAGATTGGCAAGAGACTTGTCTCTAGAGGGGATCCCAGTTGTCCACAGGGATATCCCCAGTTAGGTATTTGGGCAGCAGAGGAGAGGGTCCCTGAACTAGCCTTGTCCCATAGTCACATTGATTAATATCTTGATCATCACCATAGAAATTTCACCTTACGGATGGAGATAGAGTCAGAGACACACACATTCATATCAGAACAAAGGACTGCGCTCCCAAAACCAACCAAAGGGCAGAAGTGGGGAGAAGATGAGCAAGGAAGTCAGGACTGCGAGGGACTGGCCAATCAACTGAGACATTGTACCTGATCTATTGGGAGTTCATCAAATCCAGCTGGACCAGGACTGAATGAGCATATGACCAAACCGGAATCTCTGAATGTGGCTGCCAATGGGGGCTGACTGAGAAGCCAATGATAATAGCACGGGGACCTATCTCTTCTGCATGTATTGGCTTTTTGGGAACCTAGTCTATATGGATGCATACCTCCTTAGGCAGGGATGGAGGGTTGGGCCCTTGAGCTTCCCACAGGTCAGGGTACCCTGACCCCTCTTAAGGAAGTAGCGGGAGGGAGGAGGGGTATTAGGGGAGTGGGAGGGCTTGGGACAAGCAGAGTAAATGTGATTTTTTTCTTTTAACAATAGAGAAAAAATTAAAAAAAGAAAAAAGAGAAAGCACATATAAATATTGTTACTATAGTTCTTGCTTGATACCTGTTTTGTTATTTGTAATTTAACTATGTTAAATTTAAATCCTTTTATTTATTTAAACAGAAAAGTGTAAATGGTATGGGAAGTCATTCTGTATATGTGTTACTTTTATTGGTTAAGGAATAACGCTGCTTTTGGCCAATGACTTAGTGGAGTAAAGCCAGGCAGGAAATCCAAACATGGATATATAGAGAGAGTAGGCAGAGTCAATGAGAAGGCATGTAGCCTCCTTCAGAGACATTTGTGCCTTACCAGTAAGCCACAGCCATATGGTGATACACAGATTAATATAAATGAATTAATTTAAGATATAAGAGTTAGTGAGAAATATGCTTAAGCTTTTGGCCAAGCAGTGTTTAAATAATATATTTTCTGTGTGATTATTTTGAGTTAGGACAGTTGAGGAACAAATGATCAGCCTCCCCTAACACCTACCTATGACTTTTTGACTAAAATACATTACCAGGAAAGACTTTGCTAAAGGATCTGGATGGATTAATTCACGGATTTCGTAGTTAGAGCCACCAGAAGCTAGGCAATCATTGTGATGCAGAACTCTCCACCAAATGCACACCCTTATAGTTATAAAGAGCCTGCTTTTCACTTTTAGAGACAATGTCAGTGGCCTGGGTGTGAAACGCAGTAGATACTTTTCCTGTTACTTCAGTTAAAACTGAAACTGTACTTCAGTAAAGTTGTACACATTTCGACCCTTAAACAGCAGTTTCTTACCACATCCTTTTGAGGAATTCATCAGGTCACACATGGTTATTACATGATACAAAACCTCCTAAAGTTTATTCCTGAAAATTATGTTAAATCATTGTTTACTGGTTTATGAGCAGAACATCTCCCATAAATAAGACTGAATAAGAAACCACAAATTTCCCTATTACTCAATATGTTTGCTAGAACCTAGCCTCTCGATCATCTTGACTCCATGTCAGCAATAATTATAACGTTCCCACAGGCTTTCATTATCCTCACTCCTCAAACAAGGAAAAAGATAAGATGTTCTATCCTTATTTGGAAACTCATGGTTCCTCTGAGTACTGATTTGTTGACAGTTTGTCCAAGTGTCACTCATACTGACAAGTTAAAATTAGGAGATGATGCTTAGAGATCTAGCCATAATTTCTATCAAAATGATTTTAAATGTCTATATCATAAATTTTCAATACACTACCCACAATGCAACAGAGCACATGAGAAATTTGGGGGAATAAAATTGGGAAGAATCTACTGACATAATAAATCTATTGAGAATGTATGTCCTAACATTTGCAGGGAGATGTGGTAACAATGAACTTTGGGTACAATTGAACCTGATTATGTCTTCTAGATCATCTAGTGCCATAAAACTAGCCTCTTCATAATGATTAAACCTTTTTACAAAGATTACACAAAGCAAAGGTTTTCTTAGGATACCTGAAGCTTAATTTGAATGTCACAATAACGGGTGTAGGTTGAAATGCTTACACCATCAGCTTGTACTGAACAACCCTGTAACTCCTTAAATTGACCCATAATTTTCGTTTATGTTTAGCCACATGGTTTGGTAACTTTTCTCAGTGAGGCGTTCTCATCTTATTTAATCTATATCTGACTGGTGACTATGTCTCTGCCTTTCCTCTTCCTGGAAGTCTTAATCTGGTTGCCCTGCCTATATTTCCTGCCTGACTACTGGCCAAGTCAGTGTATTATTAAACCAATAAAAGTGATAAATCTTTACACTGTACAAAAGCATTGTCTCACAGCAAAAACTGAATAACTTAATCAGACAGTAGAAAACCTTGGCATCTGACTGTAACAACATTGACTTCCATAATATCCTCTTCCTTATTCTTATTCTTCTACTTTTAGTTCTATTACTGGAACTCAAAATGCGGCAGAGAAATTGTCAAAGTAAAGGGAAAACAAGCTAGTTTGACAACTTTTTGAATGACCTTCAAGCATAGAAATAGCAGAGTCTGCAAAAATAGACTGCTTCTTTGAGCAAAGAGGGAGGGAAGGTTCACCACCCTGTAAGGCTGTGTATGCCAAGATGTTGTAAGAGCTCCTCAGGGGGGGCTGAGCTAAATGCTCACTTTGTCTTAGCTACTTTCGTCTTGAAGCACATGCATCAATACATGATCTTTTCTGTGTTGACTTTTCTCTACTATCCAACCTCCCAGCATCTTTAAATAGCCACACCTACTCATCTTGTCTGCACCTATACTTCTGCCATTGTGCTCTTAGAGTCAATATCACACTCATAGTAAAGTCAACCCGTTTCAAACTTTTTTCCTTCTACTTACATGTTAGGGAATTTAGAAGAAAAAAAAAGTATCACAGTGGTGTGGTTTAGGTCTGGGCAGTACATGGATATGAAATACAATTTAATTTGAAAATAAATAGGAATATTGCCAAATGTGACTATACCCAAGGATGTTGAAATTAGAGTTTTCACTGCCAAATAGAAATGGAAGCTCATAAAGTAAATTAACGTGTCAGGAAAATGGAGTTTCAGTTGAGCACACATCTGTTTTGTGACTATTATTTATTTATGCTATAAATTATGTCATCTAAATTAGCTAATTGGACCAACAAATCCATATCCCCAACCACTCTGTGACATCAGTTACTGATGAGTTACATTAGGTTTCAAAGACTCCCTGCAGCACTCTGTCAAACTGGAAAATAAGAGAAACAAAAGAACTCCTAGTGGATGACTAAGGGCTTTCTATGTATCCATTGTTCCATAGCAATGTACAAAACATTTCAGTCTTTAAAACTGACACAGTGTCACATATTCTCTATAACTTTACAGGGTCCTTAACTTCAAGTCAAGGGGTTCATCTTCATGATATGTTCTTCTCAGTCATTCACATATAATAAAATTTCCTGCACTTCTTTATTTTAACTTTATCTTCTAATGGGTGAAGAAGAACCACACATTTCAATGCAATGCTACATAATGTTGTGCTATCTATATACATTATGTAATGTTTAAATCAAATTTAAAATATCCATTTCTGGAAACATTTATCATCTTGAAAAATTCCCTAAATTATAATTATAATTCAAGAATCCACAGAGACAGAAAAACTCACATGCAATGTTGCTAGGTAGGTTTGCGTCTATCTGTTCATAGATGCATTGTCCTCTGTTAGAGCATTCCTATCAGATGGATCAAAGGTTCGTGGTCTTTTGAAAGTGCTAGTCATCATCTTCTACCATAATCCCTACGCCCCTCCCAGTATCAATGATTTTTAGTTCATTATCATTCCTGGCCTGCATAACTTCAATTTTAATTCTTTGGACTTTTAATATAAAACAGTGATGCCAGAATTTTTATCCATCTCTTCTTTAGTGCCCTTCCTGTGATGAAAATATGATACACTTATACAATGGAGTACTACACAGCAGAAAACAATAATGACATCTTGATTGTGCAGGCAAATGGATGTAGCTAGAAAACATTATTTTGAGTAAGGTAACCTAGACACAGAAAGACAATTATCACATGTACTCATAAGTGATTTTAAAACATAAAGCAAAAAAAAAATACCAGCCCAAAAATCACAATCCCAGAGAACCTAGACAACAATGAGAACCTCAAGAGAGACATACATAGATCTAATCTACATGGGTAGTAGAAAAAGTAAATTGGAAGCATGGGGACCCTGGGAGAGGGTTGAAGGGTGAGGAGAGGCAGGGAAGGGAGCAGAGAAAAATGTAGAGCTCAATAAAAATCAATAAAAAAGAAAATACTCCTACCTAATCCATCTCTCTCATATTCATGGTCAAAATATGAGAATTTACAAATGTTAAAACCAATACCCCAATATTATTTCAGACACATGTGTTAACCTGAGTACTCTTAACAAGCCCAAAATGTTACTCTGCTTCTCCATCCCCATTGACTCACACAGTCATGAGTATTATAGGGTGGCTTAAAACTCACAGGCTTCCAGTCTCACCCTTTATACTTTGTATATTACAGGGGTATGATGCCCTGTCCAACTATCCTGTATCTATCTCTGTGCCTGTATCTGTCTGTCTTTGTCTTTGTCTCTCTGTCTCTCCCTCTCTCTCTCTGTAAGTGAGTGTGTGTGTGTGTGTCTCTTTCTCTCACTGTCTCAAACAGACTCAAAACTGGCTTTCACCTTCTGGTTCTTCTCAAGTCACTAATCTTACATGCATAGCTTTCCTTCACTATTTTCTCCCCATTCCAAGAAAAAAATTTATTATTACTTTCTCACTCAATGGTACTTATCTAATAATTTTAGAGCTACCTATCTTAATCCATTATTTTCTACTCTGTCTTGGGTTCCCTAAATGGGTTCAATATATATGAACCTGACTTAAGGCATCTTTAAATCACAGCTATGCATCTCAACTCAGTTATCATAGTACAAATATTGCATATATATACATATATGGCAAATATGTTTATATTATATTTGCCTTTCATAGAGTGACATATATATTTTCTGTCTTTCAGAGAGAATTGCTTTTATTTGTCTATTCCTAACTGCCAGTATATCCTCCCACATGCTCTTTCAATTGTTATTCTCACTGTCTAATTCTCAGAGAGTACTTAAGTTTCTACTGAAGCCTATTCCTACTTCCATTCATCCCAAACAATCAGTTAACTTTCCAGGTTCTTATGCAGTCACTCCTTTTATTACAATTCTCTTTTATCTCTTGTACATCAGTTGATCTATCCATTATTTATTCTCATTAGAGAATAAGAAAAGATTATATTATATATATATATCATATTTTATATATGTATATATATATATACATATATTCTCCCATTATAAAATATAAAAAAATAAAGCCCACAAAATCCCGCCGTTACCTGTCAATTGTAGTCTCACCTTTGATGCTTCTTATGTTCCTTGTATTATTTATATCTCTTATGTAACAAAATATCTAACAAGCAATTTAAAGAAGGAAAGGTTGCAGCTTGAGGGCACAAAGTCCCATGCTGGTAGGAAATTCCTGGTGGCAGCACAAAGAGGCAGTCTCATCCTTGGCTTGTCCACTGACTGTTGTCTCAAGGGCAAGAATCTATTTATTATCTACTTTGTCTGTCCTAAACAATTACCCCAAATGCCGAGAATATACTTATTTAACAAGTAATTTATTAACATATTAATTACTGAGTGTAGAAAATAGCTTAATCCTAGATCATGGTTTGGTTTTCCTCCTTTTTCTTTAACACTAGGAAATAATTAACATCTACGTTTTCTAAAATTCTTCCCTAAATAAATTAGTCAGGGTACTTCCTGTAGAAACACTATAAAAATTCATGTGAATTAGAGATGAAATTCATCAGCTCCTGTTATTGGAATGCAGTAGGGGGAGGAATAGAAGTGAGTTCAAGTTAACTTCCTCCCAAGGTTTCAAAAGAAGTTATCAAGTTTCTCCCTTACTTTCAAATTATTGTTCCCACTACTGACTCCCCTGACTACACATACATGCATACTCAGGAGCTGACATTCTTCAATTCACATTCTGTCAGAATTATGTCCCCAAAGCATGAAACTGCTTTTTTCAATAGTATTCTGAAATATGTCCTACAAGGACTCTAGCTGCCTGAAAGTGTGTTATTGCTTAACTGTGAGGTGGGATTGTGCACTTCAACCCAGCCCTGCCAGGAACAGGATTAAAGAGGGGCAGTCTTCCAAAGCAGAGACACCAAGGGCAATCCATGATTACATTATATCATAATCCTCCCCATTTCTCATCTCCTGCAAACTAGGATGTGTCAGCAGCAATTTCTTACACTTTTTGGTGGTGAGTGTAGCCTTTAATGGCTGAGCCATCTCTCCAGCCCTGCAATTTCTATTTAATGTCGCAAGTCAGTCAAGATGTGCAGTGAAAAAGACAGGATTTTACCTGTCCTTCTCTTCCAGAATTAAGTCTGGCACAATGGATCTTGTTTAGCTAGCATCTGGAAATTCTACGTTCATGATTCTTCTTCCATTTAAATTTTAATTTTTTAGAAGAATGACTTATTGTATAGGAATTAGTAAATAAAGTAATATTTTTTAAACAATCAGAGTTGTATCCATTTCTTTTTTAGTTTGTTATGAATATTTTGTTAATATATTGCTACTATATTTTATTCATTCCTTGAGTAATTTATTCCTTATGAAATGTATCTATATAATATACTAAATAGAATTCTAGAAAAATACACAAATTATATGAAAGCAGAAATTAACACGGCATGAGGAATACAAATTTATAAAGAAATACATTTGCAAAATTTATTTCTTTGACCAGCGACATGTCTTATAATAGAAGATAATTCATACATTTTTAATCTCATTTTATTCTTACATATTATAATAAATACTATTTATATAAATCAATTTCCTTGCTAGTCTGTTGAGTACCTTGTGAATTTCTCATTTAATCTTCACAATCTCATATGGGAGATACTATGGTTACCTCCACCAATACAAACTGCTAAAGTCCAATGAAACCTAGCTAGAGTTCCCTCGTTAGGAAGAGAGTGCACTTAGGAACTGAAATCTAGCACATTGATTTCAGAGATAGGGTTTTTCAACAATCTGCATTCAGAAACTATTTAACTTTTTAAATTTTTTTTACATACATTATTTCCTGAGCAGAGTTTCCTCTTCTCTCCTCCCCAGTCTCTCTCTCTCTCTCTCTCTCTCTCTCTCTCTCTCTCTCTCTCTCTCTCTCAGACCCACCTTCTTTGCATCTCCCCTCATAAAAGAAGAGGAAATTTTTTACTTTATTATCAGAACTAGTATGTATTTATTTAATAAACCATGATATTTTAATCTATGCAGTATAAAATAACTAAACCAATCTATTTAACCCAACTATTGCTTCCAATATAACTTTTGGTTTGCAGAGAAGAATACTTCAAGTATACTCAGTAATTTTTAACAACTCGATAATTATTTTTAACTATAGTCAGCTTGTGGTACAATGGAAATCTTGAACTCATTCTTGCTACATATCAAAAATTCTCTGCTTTCACTCACATTCTTTTGATTCTACACTCATACTGCTCACTACTGATATAATCAGCATCAGCTTTTAGTGCTAAGTTCATTTCCCTGAATATAGGGATTTTCAGGTTTCCACACATTCTTGCAAATGACAAGATTTCCTTTAAAAAAAAACTGAGTGATATTCTGCTGCACAAACACATCACATCTTTTTCTTCCATTCGTCTGTAGATGAGTTCTTAGGCTGATTCAACATCTGTGAATGGTGCTGCAATAAATATAAACATGCAGACTGATATTTTATACCTGTGAATTTTACTGTTTGAGTTTTATCACTTGAAGTTCAATTGCCTTGAGTCTGTAGATTTCTTTGGCTATTCTGAACATTTAAAAATTATTGTTAAACATAAGGTGACAAGATTCCACTCCTCGCTGAGATAATATTGGCCATTGATCGCTGTTGGAAGAGATAGAGTGAGTTTTCTTAAGCAATATGGCTCCAGAGAGGCTCTTCCTGTCCAGAAAATGGTTCCGATGCATATTCTCGCAGCACCACATGGGATCAATGGGTTTTTAAAGGAACACATGATGTTTAGTGGAATTTTTGCAGGGGGTAAAGGTGGAATTGGAGGAGTGGGATAAGAATAGTTTTGTTCAAATTACCTTATGTATATTTATGAAATTTTCCAAGAACAAAAAGAAAAAAGAATTATTGAACATGAGATTGATAATTTTCCTTTACATTTCACTTCAACGTTGGTTTGTTTTTTTTTTTCCATCAAGGTTTTGTAGTTTCCAGGGTAAAAGTTTGTCTTCCTTTAAACATATTCTCAACTATTGGAAATTTAGTAACAAAAGTTGATGTTCTTTTCACTTGACTTCTTTTAAGGATACCATTGAGAAACACTAGTAAGTTTTGCTTATTGATGTAGAAACCTAAAAATTGATTGAATTCTTTGTAAGATATACTCACATCTGAAAACAGTGACAACTTCATTCCCTTTCAGTTTGGATGGCTAGAATGCATGATGCTGAGCAGAATGTAAGAAGACAAACCCAAGTCTTCCTCCCAACCTTAGGAAAACTCTTCTCTCCACCACTAGCACTGAGTTTGTCATACGAGATCATTATCTCACATGACTTCCTTCTACTCCAATTTTGTTAACAGATTATTATGAAAAGATACTTCATTTTATCAAATATGTGTTCTAGTTTTCTATATAGATTGAGATAACCATATGGTACTGTCATATGTACTTATTGGGATTAATTTTCATTTATTAATTTTCATATATTAGACTAACTATTCTGTACAAGTTGTCAGAATCACTTGGCATTTAATATTTAATACATTAATATTTAATATAGTTTAATGTTTCCTCGTTGATTTTAGATTTGGAATTTTCTACTGTTAAATTCAGGTATTGACATCCTCTGAAAGTATCAAATTATAATCAATCTCTTAAAATATTTGAGTATTAGATTTATATAGTTAGGTGCTATGATGTTGGGTACATATATTTTTCAAGTTTTACTTGCTTGATAAATTGGCTCTTTTATAATGATGTTTTTTGTTTCCTTTTACAGTTTTTACTTATTTCTCCTGATATAATTATAGGCATTCTTACTACACTTTGTTTCCATTTAACTCTTGGTCTATGTGTATGTATGTATGTGTATATATATATATTTACATATATATATTAATTCATTGGGAATTTCATGTTATGCATTCCATTCACACTCATTGTCCAGTCCTTCCTTCCATGTCTGTCCTCCATATACGTAGCCTCCCTGGTTAATGAAAAAGAAAACATTTTTTAAAAAGAAAGAAGAATTAAAAAAATAAAGAATCACTTTACTTCTCCATATTGCCCAACTCACCGTCATTTACTCATTCCAAGTAGTGGCATTGAGAACTGTGCTGTATATTTTTTTTGCCTAAACTGCTTTATTAGAAATGTTCATTGAATGAGTCATTGGTCTGGTTCAAGGCCTCTGACTTCTGGCACACCATCAATGCTGGACCCTCACCATAATTCCACTCAAATATCCTACTTTTGCCCTGAGTCATGCAGCAGCAATAGTTCCACAGAATTGGTCTCTTCAAGAGCTCCAGTCGTCATAGATGGACTAGATGTTAGGGTGGGACAACTCAAAACCCTGGATGTGAGTTTTGGTTGTAGCTTGTTTGACAAGCCTAGGGCTCCACTGGGACACCTCCCGCTCCCCCCATCAAGAATTGGTGCCAGCTTTCTCTCACTCTCCCATGCTCATGCCACCTGGGTCAGTTCTCCCACTGCAGCGGCCAGTGAGGGCAGGACCAGCTCTCTCAGGGCCACTGAAGGATGGGGCCAACTAATTATAATCCTCAGACATAAGCATGGTCTCAGATGGCACTCCAGACCACAGGCAACCACATGATCTTTTGTTGTAACATGGACCACAAACATCAACAAAGATTCCACACACACACACACACAGCCTCATTGGGCACTACAATCCACTCAGATTAGTATGGTCCCAGAAGCAGCATAGCCTCAGACGTCTATATGGTCCCAGATGAAGGCCCAAACCATGGACATCCATATGGTGTTTGCTGATAATGGTCCATGGGCATCAACACAGACCCCAGCATCGTAGGACCATGGACCCAGACATGGTCCTTAGCCACAGCATGGGCTTGGGCATGGCCTGGCTTCAAGTAGCCATGAGTACCACTCAAATCAGTCTGTTCCTTGCCACTGTGATGGCATCTACAGTTCCACCTCTCTCTAAAACACCTGAACCACTTGTTTCTCTTTCTCTCCCATCACTCCACCATGTACTTGCTCATAGCAGTGGTGCAAATTATAGAACTTGACTGTGGCCCCAGTTGGATGGCCTGTGTTCATTGATAAGTTTTTAGTTGCCACCAAAATTTTGTAAAAAATCTTCAGTTCTCAACTCCATCAACATTTGACATTTTTTAAGGATTTATTTTTATTGTTTTTGTTTACACAGATGTGAATGCAGATGCCCATGGACCTTCAGCTGAAGTAGAGAAGTGCCTTACATAGGTGCCATGGTACCATCTAAAGTTATCTGCAAGAGCAGTATATGCTCTTACACACTGAATAATGTCTTCAGTTCCACATTTGACATTTTTATGCCATATCTTACATATTTTATATTGTGTATCCTTTTTCAAAATAAAATATATTATTTTTAAAAAAGATTTTGAAAACATAAAACATCATCTATCAAATTTAAGCAGATTCAAAATCTGTATATCTCAGAGAACTTTCATGCAGTTAGAAAAGCCATTTTCAGCTATGGTGCTTCATATTGGATTTTAGAATTAGATTATCAAATATATTTTTATTCATTTATCCAGACCAGCTGGGTATGTGAAGTGGTAGGATCTGTGATGGCACTAAGATGTGCCTGTGTCAATTACTTTAATGTCCTTGTCACAATACCAACAGCACCAGTTAAGAGAAGAAGGGTTTATTTAAGCACAGTTCTGTGTGCTTTAGTCCACCATACCAGGGAATGCATGGCAGAACAGCTTAGTTTTCCACAGTCAGAGTCTGTTACAGAACTTATTCATAGCACAGTGTCAGGGCAAACCCCCTCAGCTGTGTGTAACCTTCAAAAGCCCAACCATTGGGACTGTTGTGTGACAGATTTCCTGGGAATAGGCAGCATATATGTCTACTCACCTCAGATAGAGAACCCCTGACAGAGCAGAGTTAAGAAACCAACAAAGTCCAACTTGATGGACCAGTGAGATTTTGGGGGTCACTTGCAGTAGTGGAAGTGACTCAAAGACAGCTGAATCACCAAAGCCTATTTCAGCATGGGTGACAGTTCACAAAAGCTGGGTTTCTGAAGGTCCAGAATATACCGTAGAACCTGCAGGAAGTTTAACTGTTTAGGGAGTGTCATTTCAAGTGACACAGTTGGTCTAAAGCTCTTCTAGGCAGATGTCTGTTTTCTGCTTCTTCGATACAGCTGATCTGGTCTCAGTCTTCTTTGCAGCTTGGTTTCTCTGAGAATGACTCTCAGTCATCTTTATTATTTACTTAGGAGAGAAGAGCCTAGTAAATATGTTTAGTTTTGTGGGCCTCCTGAAGCTGTTTTGAATTATTTGGTTTAGGGATCTTCTGGTTTAGGAACCTTCACTGCAGGAGGGAATGTTTTAATAACAGAGACCTACTTTCAGTGGTTAGCCCTTACCTTTGAAAGGTTCAGCAGACTTGCAGAATAGTATCTCTAGTTAAGGAACAATAATTCAAAACATGGAACTTTGGGAGATTCTTCATATGACAACCAGATCAAGAAGAGCTATATGTAAACTGTGTCATGAGATTTGGGATAATGTATGCCAGCTGGCTCTGATTTTTATTAAGGAATATCTCAAGTTATTGATTTAAAATCAATCCTGAATTTGTTACCTTTCTTTACCTCACATGCAAAATATCTATGTCTATATTATTATGTCTGGAGACAAATTAGAGGTATCTCAGGTAATATAATCGTTCATCCATACCCTTTTCAGTGTGCTTTTTAAAAAAAAATTCTGTTATTCCTGGATGCTGTAACCTTTCACCTGTTTTGCTTAGTTCTTGTGAAGGTATTTCATGCCTGAATAGTTGTTTAAATTGATATTTCTACAGAAGGACACACTCTGGACATTTCTATTCTGTTGTCTTGGTGACATGCTTCTTGGTATTAGCACATTTTCTAATGTAAGATGACTCTTGGCCCATATAGGAATAGTCACAGATTACAAGGCTAATACTTACAGGTTCAATATGCTCTCTACATTTTTTCTTGGCACAAAGGGTTATTGTTTATTAATGATTTCTGAACAAGTATAAAAAGGGAAAATTTAGCCATTGAGAAGGACTTTGAAAAGGCTTCTCATTACACACACTGTTGTCATAAATAAACGTGGCATTATAGGGGTTTATTGCTAGTTTCTCCAAGTACCTTAATTAGTAATCTTAATTTTAGCCTATAAGGCAGGAAAAGGTAGATAGTGGGAGTGATTGTAATGGGAACATATTTACACCAGTATGTCGGAAATGGCCTCTGGGAAGAGGTGCTACTTTAAAAGCTTTGCTTAAATGACCTGGATATTTGAAGTATACACAAATTTTATAATCCTTAGAATTTCTGCTCTACTTCAGAAACAACTGTAATTGAACATGCCTAAAAGGAAAATAATCTCCACATACAGTCTTTGGTATTGAGGTTAGAGATATGTGGAGAAAGACAGATATAACATTCTATTCAGGAAATGTGGTTGAACTTCTAGCTCCCAAATAACAACATGAAAGCTTTACCTGTAGTTAAGGTTTGTCTCCAACTATATCTTATAACTTAAATTTACCTGCTTCTATTAATCTACATTCTGCCAAGTGGTTTTTTAAAAAACTGCCCTTTAGTATGTATGTTTGACTTGGTCAACCTGTCACTTCCATCTCCCATTCACTCTTCTTCCCAAAGTACCCCTTCTCCCCAGAATTCCTGCACATTGTCTCCTGCAGAGTTATTAGCCATTCAACTCTTTATTAAACCAATCAGAATGTGCCTTAAACAGAGACACATATTTATAATGTAAATAAATATTCTGCGACATTTTCCCTGTGCTGTCTAAATAACAAGAAAAGGGTTTTAACTCTAACATAATAAAACTATACACAATACAAAACAATGATCAGGTACGAATTACATTCACAATGTACAGTCCATTTGTATTTTGCATAATTGGAAAAAATATTCTATTACCTATCCTATCTTCCTGAAACCAAAGTTTTATATTAAACCACTTTATAACATAATTTGTATTACTAATCTGAAAATATCCTTTTAGACATTAAAATACTTTTTAAATAAACAACTTAAGCCTTTATGTGTCTCAATCATATAAACTTTATATATCATTTGAAATTTTTTTAAAAATTCGATAACAAAGAAAATGGTATAACTATCTAGTCTTCTGCCCCCATCAGAGACATGAAAAGGAAAAAAAATACCTGAGTAAACAGAAGGTGCAAAGCAAACGACTTCCATAACTATATAAATCACAAAGAGATCTGACTGCTTAGACCGTCACTCAAGGTTCTTTTGCAACATTGCTACATCCATATTCAGTCTACCTGCTTAGAATATCTGACAGACTCTTCTGTGAAGCAGGAGTTTTGAAGGACTGTCTTACCATATCCAAACAAAGTTTGGAGGTCACCTTTTATTTCCTGCTTGTCCAATCTGGACATTGTACTGTCAGAATTCAAGGCAAATGCAGTTTCTTTTCTTAATGGATAACTTTGTCAAATAGAATGCAGACTCTATATGGAGGTTCTTTGATACCCATCATCTTTTCTGAAGTAGATTGGTGTTGCTAGCAGCAGACGCGTCTCACAATCATGAAAAGCTTTATGTTATTAAAGCATCCTTAAGATTGAAAGGTTGGATCACATGGGCTATTTGCCTTCATTGGTATCTGCTTGTTTTTTGTTTTTTTTTTTCTGAAAACGCTCAGACTTTTAAAGGTAATGTACATGTCAGCATTAACAGAGACCATATTCTGTAGGTCTCTGAAGTTTTTGAAGACCATCTATCTATCTAGGCTATATCTCTGTTTGATTTTGAAAACATACTAACATCGCCAAAAATTTTATATTTAAGTGACTAGCTGCTAGCCTATATTTCTTAATTACCTTAAATAGTTTGTAATAATAAATAACTTTCAAGTATTAGAAATTTACCTTGCATTGTTAAATTAGCTGCATAGGTACAATGCCTTAAACAAGAGTAGAAACAAAGATACAGCATGTTTAAACAGAAATAACCTTAAATTCATATCAATATGTACAAAAATCCACACCAATATAAAATATTTGAGATTAGTAGTTGTTTTTTTCAGTTTAAAACTAGCCTTTAATCCCAGCATTTGGGAGGCAGAGACAAGTGAATCTCTGTGAGTTTGA
>JAQHUG010000052.1:2128390-2152461 GCA_028555095.1 Dicrostonyx torquatus
CTGTCCAATCTTCTTCCAGCTGTTTATTGGGCAAAGTAATTTTTGAGGGGTGTTTAAACCTTTTATGGGGTCTTGGTCCATCAAACCATTTTAGCCTCAGATGGATCCGCAGGTTCTCATCTTCTGTGGAAACAAAGGAAGAACCTCTTTTCTAAAGCAGCATATCCTTAAACCCAAATTCTCAAGTCAAAATACCTTTATAATATGCATGCTGGTTTAGGTTAGCAGCCTATACAATGAAATGTCTCTCTATACTTAGCTCCTTCACAGATAAAAAATCCAAAGAAAACACAAAAATATACATAATCCAGACTCCCTGTGTATATTCCATCTTTATGTGGTTTATTTTTATTTCTCTATTACTTTCCTACAAGTTTATTCTCTCTTTGAAGACTTTGTTTGATTTTTTAAAAAAATTATTTACTTCCTTTTATAACTCTCTATACTCTATTCTTTCTCTCTCCCAAGCCTACATACATTTATCCAACACTGTGAACCATTTAGAGGTCTTTTTTAAAAATCTAAATCTGTCTTTATTGTGCATCTATAATTATTTATAATTATTTTCTGACCAAAAGCACTTCTTAAAATGCTATGTGCTTCTTAAGAATCTAAGCTGCACCATTGCTAGGGCATATATAGTATTTTCTGCTTGCTGCATACAGTCCAAGATGGAGAAAGTCTGTTCGCCACCTCTGCAAGCCATGTACATTGCCCTAGTTTTAGGCACACAGCAGGTCTATATTGTCATTAATCAAGTTGTAGGATGTTGCTCATAAATCTCATTTAAGTGCTCAGCCTCCTGAAAGAGCCAGAGATTGCTCTGACAGGATAGCCCAGAAAGCCATCATTTCAAAACAGCATGCCTTTTTTCCTGCTATGCTGAATCAGGAAAATCTCTCTTAAAGAAGCTGCAGCATGCCAACAGCAAGCAAGGCACATTCTGAAAATAATGCTGCTAAACTTTGTTTTTTAGTGGCTAGAATTCCTTTACAGGCCATATCAGGCTTTTAGTGGATTTTAGTTGGCCACATGGGCATCAATTTGTTTCCAAAAGAGGGAAACATATTGGTTTCCACTGCCCAGAACCAAAATAATCACACAGAAACTATATTAATTAAATCACTGCTTGGCCCAGAGAGGAAACAGATGCAGAGATCCACAATCAAACATTATGCAGAGAGAGTCTAAATTGGAGGTCTCCATTAAATCCCTTCCCTCTGACTTTAGGTCATCCTAAGGAAGAGGAGTTAGAAAGGTTGTAAGGGTCAGAGTGGATGGAGGACACCAGCAGAACAAGGCCCTCTGGATAAACTAAACAAGGTACATATGGGCTCACAGAGATTGACACAACAAATACAGGGCCTAGAGGGTTTACAGCAGGTCCTCTGAGTATATATTATAGCTATTTGCTTAGTATTTTTGTAGGACTCCTGACTGTGAGAATGAGTGAGTCTCTGACTCTTGCACCTGCTCTTGAGACTCTTCCTCCTGTTGGGTAACAATGTTCAACTATGATATAATAATTTCCCTTCATCTTATTTTATTGTATCTTGTTTGTCATCTTTTAGAAGCTTGTTACATTCTAATGAGAGACATAAAGGGAGCACATCTTCAGAGGTGGTGGGGAAGAGAGAGGAAGTCTAGAGGGAGGGGAAAATATAATCAGGATATATCATCTTAGAAAAGAATTTATCATCAATAAAATAAAAAAAGATATATTGGAGAATAAACATATAAATCAGAAAAGAGTAAAAATATCACTGTCCAGGAAAATTTTATAGAGATATCTAAAGAAACTAATGCCAAGGTTTGGAATTACTGAAGTATCATCCTAATCTTGAGGGCCAGGATGAATGGGAAAGAAACAAGAAACTTTATGTGTCTGGAGAGGTGGCTCAGTGGTAAACAACACTTACATTCTAGCAGAGGAGAGAAGTTTCGGAAATAGTGACTACATGGTTTCTCACAATCATACATAACTCAATGAGTACAAGTCATTCTCTCCTGTCATCAGTGGGTACCAGACAATCATATAATGCACATCCACAGATGTTGACAAATACTGACACACAAAATAAAAGCAAACAAGTCTTTAAAAAGAAAGAAAGCAAACATGCTCCTCACTTCAGGTCTGTTCATTTCAGAGAATATACCTTTGCATTTTAGAACAGCATTCAGTGTCTCCTGCATTGGCCTGAGAATGTAAAGGAAGAGAGTTTTGACTATTGCACCTGTTTTCTCATGCACTCTACTCTCTATGTAAACAAATAAACAAAAGAGAAACCTTCCATTCTTAAATCAATCTCCATGGCCCCCAGTACTGGAGGTGCTGATAGGAGTATCAAATGTTTTCACATAGAAAAGAATCCAGAGCTTAAAAAGAAACCAACAAATCAACACTGATTTTCTATTCATTTACATATGCAGTGAGAACCTTGCTATTTGGCAAACAGTGTGTATAATTCTGGAAACAAAGGAATGAATGAGTCTGAACACCATCTATTCTGAATCTATCTGGGGCAAACAGACTCACAAGCAACTACTGATAATAATTTTTACGACAGATGCTGAAGGACAATTTAAACAATGTGATCAAGGCAAGGCACCTAGCTTAGAGCATATCCCTAGCATGAGTGTGGAGTTCAAACCCCAGAGCCCTTCCCTAGCACTAGCTAAAAATGATCTTCAGAGAAGAGATGCAGATACATTAATTCTATAAGTATTTGTAAGGAAAGAAAAGTAGCAAGTGTTGACTCTCTAGGTAAGACATTTCTTGACGTGAATTCACTGGAACAGGGAGCAATAGAAAGTGTAAGGGTAGTAAGCTTCTTGAGGTGTTTGGGAAAGGGAAGGGAGGAATCTACAGGATTTGGAACAGCATGGCTCTGGAATGCAAATACAGGCATTCAGTTTTGCTTCCACATCTGTTCACAAAAAGTCTTTGCCTAGAATATAGCATTGCTACTAGGCTGAGAGCTAAGAAGCAATACTCCACTGTGTGGGAATGATTAGGACTCAACGATTCTTATCAGTTTTTTAAAGAAATGGCATAATTTTGCTAGACACTGATTTATAAGAAGCCCCTGGAATGAAGATAAACACTGAAAACTGAAACAGAGTACATGAGCTTGAATATCATTAGCCAAAAAATTTATGGTAAGATTTTAAAATTTTAATCATGGGGTCTTTTATTAAGGTCACTAAGTCCTTTCAGTTTCAAACTTTGTGCAAACCATTCTTTTTAGATGAATTATGTGAACTCTTTTTGAGTACCAACTCCTTCGCATCCACCCATCCTCCAAAGTATTTGACACACTGTGGCCCGGAAGATTAGGGATGGCCTGGATGGGTTTTCTGGACCAATTAGTTGAGTTTGAAAAGAGAATGGAGAAAGCAAGGAGGACTGCAGCAAGTTGATCTTGATCAGGAGACAATGGAAGCTTGCTCGATTAATGAGGTAAGAAAAAAATAGAAGGAACCAAGGATTTAAAGGGAGCTAATAGATTCTGAGCCCTTCCTGCTTGCAGCTACACTTTATCTTTTTATGGAGTGACAGTCAGAATTACTCACCCTGTTACAAAGCACCCTGCAGCTCTGGTAAGTTTAATCTTCATGAGGCGATTACTATTATTGCACATCTTTCTGGCTGGAAATCATTGTCTGTTCTCTCCCAGAGTGACTTCAGTGGAATGGTGAGAATTGCTTAGGCACATGGTAGTTTATTTGGGCAGAAAATACTTGGGTGAAGCCGACAGAGCTAGCTCAGTATAGAGCGTTTCTCTCCAAGCTACTTTGCTCTAGGAAAGCATGTGTAAAACAGCTAATAGCCTCTAAGTTTCTTGCAGAAATGGACGATGCACTGAGAATAGAATTGTTCACAGGAAAAAGAAAGAGTCAAATGTATACTGAACTGTAATCACCTGCTCCATGTGATTCCATTTAATATTTTTATAACAAAACACAGGGCACTTAAAAAAATAATCAATGAAATGATTCCTAATGATAACCTGCAATATACATAGATTGGTGCCTAGCCCAACTGTCATCAGAGACGTTTCACCCAACAATTGGTAGAAACAAATGCAGAGACTCCAGCCAAACATTAGGTAGGGCTCATGGGATCTTGCAGAAGATGGGGAGGAAGGATTGTAGGAGCCAGTGGGGTCAAGGATACTGCAAGAAATCCCACAAAATGATCTATACTAGGCTCATATGGACTCACAGAGACTGAACTGACTACCCACAAGTCTGCATAGGTCTGGCTTAGGCCCTCTGCATGTGTGTAATTTAGTCTTCTTGTGGGACTCCTAACAGAGCAAGCAGGAGCTATGTTTGAATCTATTCTCTGCTTTCGGAACTCTTTCCTCCTATCGGATTGTCTTGTCTGATCTTAATAGGAGAACAGGTACCTAGTTTCATTGCCAATTGATGTACCATGGCTGGCTGATATTCATGGGAGGCTCACACTTTTTCTAAAGAGAAGCAGAAAAGGAGGATGGATGGGTGGCTGGAGGGAGTGAGGTGGGAGTGGGGGACTGGGAGGACAGGAGGGAAGGAAAACCAGTCAAGATGCAAAACAGACAAAAACCAACAGACAAACTAAAACAACAATAAAAACAAACTTTTCTGTCACCCTGAATGGCATAGCACTGATAATCGATATAAAATATTTCCCTGAGCCACAGAGAATTCTGACCAGCATTTCCTCTGGCCATATCTGCAGGTAATAGACCCATATTCACTCTGCACAGCTCTCCAGGGTTTCTTTGCCCTTTTGAACCTCATATTATCTTGGAAATGATTGTATAACCTCCTAGACATAAAATATAATGTTCTCTTATCAAGCCAAAACTCTGGAGTCTTGTTAATGCATCTTTATTGTCTTCTATGTAGTCCAGCAAAGGACATGGCTGGCAGGATACCATATGCTTGAAAAGCAGTGGTGGGCTCCTGACTCATTTATATGGACTAAAACTTGATCTTATAACATTGTCTTTCAGATAAACTATGTCAGTAATTCTGCTACAAATGAAGCTTGAGATATAACATATGTCAAAGATGCACCTGGTTCTCAGGGTATCTTCCAAAATATTGACTATTCTTACAAATTAGAAGAAAAGGAGAAGCCCCCAAACTGAAAGCAAAATATATTTAACTTTAAAATAAGTCTAATAAAAAGAACGTTGTTTAGATAAAATCCAGAATCAATACATAATTACTTGCTACCAAAGCCCCTTGCAAAATCCCCCATATGTCCACTAAGCTATATGGTGCTAACTCTGTGATGTGATTATCTGTCTCTCTAGGAAGTCTATGGCTTCTTTGTGCTTCCTTTTGCCTTGTTTATTGGTCTATACTCTCTCTTCCATTGGACTTTGGCTTCCTTTACTATGGTGCCATTTAAAGGATGTTTTATTTTGATAAAGTGGAAATCCTCACAGTTCAATGGTCTCTTTGGAGAAACTGATCTGATGGGGTCATCTTCACTCCCAGAATTTCACTGTTTGTGGCTGTCTGTTGAATGATGAAATAGCTATTTCTACCAATTTTGAGTTTTTTTTCTCATTTCCATTGATTCACACCAGAACATTGCAGGTCATGGCATAGAGACAACTCTAAGTAGAGGACTTCAAATTACACTACCCCTCTGCCACCATATTGAGTTGTTTAAAGGAACATGCCCTGATAGCTCATCAACAAGGCAAGTTCCTTTGAGCAGCATAAGAGGAATGGCATGGCTCTACCTGAGACAACAGAATTCTGAAGTTTGAGAGGAGAGGCTTAGTTCTGATGCAAAACACTCGCTTCTCAGAGAAAAAAAAATACAACAGAAAAAAGCAGACAAATCCTTTTCTCAGAAACAAGTGTCAAGGTCCTGCCTCAACAGGATTTGCATGTTCCAGGGAAGGGGGGTAAGGATTAGAAATATTAGGCAGGAGCAACAGAGAAATGAAGGGAAAAGAACAGAGATGCAGAACAGAATATGGAGAGCAATCCAGTGAATACTGAATTTGCCCACATTTATTTTCCATATGCTTGTATATCCCAATTTAAAAGAGGGGGGAAGAAGGCAAAAAGACTGCTTTCACATGATACAAAGGACAAACAGAGCAATTACCTACTTCAATACCTGAAGCATCAAGCAACTATTAATGTTTAGGCAGGACATGCAACGACCACATGTTTGACCAAGCATCCTGTAGGCAGCCATTCCCTGGGTCAAGCCTCCCAGAATATACTTGAAGGAGCAAGAATAGGCTTGAATTCTCTGACCTTTATTCAGGGTGGAATGAATCAACTACTGTGGGCCCCCAAAACAGGGGTAGTTGTCAACATATGTATCAACATGTTTTCCATGAGTATGTAGTGCTGACTGGCCTGCAACTTGCTATGTAGATGTGCCTAGATCTGAATGTGTAAGATTTCAAAATTATCATTAAAACATCACAAAAAAGATTTTCTATAAACTTTGTATTTTTGACAAATTTAATCATTTTATGTTACGTGTATTTGCATTTACCTGCAGGTATCTCTGTGTACCACATAAGTGCATATAATCTTTTGAAATACCATTTGTATTAGACTAATATAATCAGAGTAATTGGACATTCTTTGGTGAAAATAATTTTATTTCCAGGGGCAAAGAGACAGGTTTGCTAACAAAAATCAGATTAAATAAAATCTGAAAAAATTTTCCAAGTGTTCATAAGGTTATTTTTTCTAATATTCTTTTTCCAAAATACTTAAGATGAATGGACAGAAGTAAATGTTGGATTATCTGGCACATAGATCATCCTTAAACTCAAATTCTGAGTCTCACATTTATTTACTATCTATGAAGTCTTAACTTGAAGTTCAAACCACTGGTAATAAATTAGCAATTTAATACTACTATTATAAAATTTTTATTATCATAAATCATAAAATGTAAATAATTGAATTATCCAGTGAATACTACTCTATCCTTAAAAATACAGTTCTTATACTTTAATCTAAATTCTTTGTCTTTATTGAATATATTTCTAGATATATTGTTACCCAATTCATTAATAGATCATAAACAGAGGATCATAACAGACTGTCAAAAAATACTCTGTTCCTCACTGAGGAAGATATGGAGACCGAAAAATGATATGGGCTTTATGTGTGCAATACAATTTTGCTACATGCCCTCAAATAAAAATTAAGGAAAATAAACATTACGAAGAGTTTTTTTTTCAGGTAATTACTTTTACAGCAGGTTCAGTTGTCTGGAAAGATAGTTAAGAATACTTACTGTTTCTGAGGAGGACCCTCTCAATTCCCAACAGTCACGCTGAAGTTCAAAACTGTCTGTAATTCTAGTTCCAGGGGGGCTAGCAACATCTTTTGTTCTCTGCAAGTATAAAGCATATACATGGTGCACATATGTGCCAGAAGCATGCATTCACATTAAAAGTATAGTAAATAATACATAAAAACAGATTCTGTTCTTCAGAAGAGCACTTGCTAATGATATTGTTGAATGACAATTACAAATAGATATTCACTTAATACACAAACTGTTTAAATCCTAACTTGTGAAATAAGAAATCAAAACTACATAATTAGGCAGATACACATATGCATATAATGACAAATGAAAGGTAGTTTTTCTATACCATTTCATAAAATTGATGAACCAGGTTTCCTTTGTGAGGAGCCACTGCTTCTCTAGGATACAGAGTTGTGCATTCCCTCACAGTGTGGGCACTGTACCAACACCCTATTGTGAGTTTGGCAATGTGTATAGTCTAACTATAAAGATAATCTCTGATATATAAAGTTTTCCAAGTATATGTCAGTCTGTTGTTGCTGTCATTTTATCTTCACTTTGCAGCCATGGGATCTATGTGTGAATCACACAGTATTCACTTTTCTGCTGATAGATAATATAGTGATATCACAGATTTCCCAAAATTGAAGAAGGTGTGAAATAGTTACAGATGATATTGCCCTGACAAGTAAAAAGCAAGATGGGTGAGATAGTACATCCGCTCAAGACAAACACGTGAGACCCCAATGATTAGAGTGATATCTTGAAATTATGATCCACACACAGATACTCAAAACATGAGTTATCTTTTGAATGCATCAAGATTGTGTGACTAGAGAAAGTCATGGGAGATTCATTTGTTTCTTATCTTTTATGCCTTAATGTGATAATGTCATTATACAATTTCTTCCTTTCGTCCATCTAAATCCTTTAATCTAGTACTCCTTGCTATTTTTCAAATTCATGGCCTCTTTTTTCATTAATAGTTATTACATGCATATATTCATATACATACATATTCCTAAATAAAATCTGCTCAGTCTGTAACAATGTTATCTGGATATGTGTCTTCAAGGCTGAAAATTTGGTAAGTAATGTGAGATTCACCTCTGTATGCTGTGAATACCATTGGTTAATAAAGAATCTGTCTTGGGCCTGGCAGGGTAGAATAGAGGTAGGTGGGGAAAAACTAAACTGAATGTTGGGAGAAAGAAGGCAAAGTCAAGGAGATGTCATGGAGCCTCCAGAGAAGAAAAATGCAAGCCACCAGCCGGAAACTTGCTGGTAAGCCACAGATATGTGGTGATACAAACATTAATAGAATGGGTGAATTTAAGATGTAAGAGTTAGCCAATAAGAAGCTAGAGCTAATGGGTCATGTAGTGCTCTAATTAATACAGTTTCTGTGTGGTTATATCGTGGAACAAACAAGTGGCCTTCCTACAACAAGTATACACAACCAATTGATGTACTCATCCCTAGGGAAGACTATTTTTCTCACTCTCAGCATTCCTTAGTTGCCTGCAATTCTTTGTGTAGGGTTTAAGATTCATGCACTTTTTCCTGTCCACTTTGATATGATATGACTATTATTGTCTTTGTTTAGGCCATGTTCAGACAGCCATGTTGACTTTACGGGTGTAGTTTCTGACATTACTAGGAGACAGTCTCACAGCAACCTCCCTGATCCTTTCTGCCTCCTTTCCCACAATGTTTCCTCAGGCTTAGATGTTAGAGATATATCCATTGAGACTTAGCTCCACAACTCTGCATTTTGATTAGTTGTGGCTTTCTGTAATGGTCTCTATTACAAAGAGAAGTTCATGGTGAAGGCGAGAACTTTATTTATTGTGTGTATAAGGATTTTTTAATGAGCAAAAAGATGATTGTTATTCATTAAATGCACATTTAAAAGTTACTTTGGAATTTATGTCCTGCTTTATTTATGTTTAATTCCTGTCAAATACATTATGAGAAAGATGAAACAGATACAGGAAGGAAAGGACAAAGGAAAGACTCAGCAGAGGACCATGAAGATGAAGGCAACTGTCTAATGGCACTATTGACTTTGAATGAGAGTTTGGTCTCATTGAATAGAATATGTTTGCAAAGTTCATGTAAAATGTGAGGAACCAATAAGTCTCAAATTTTTCCACCCTAATAATGGGAAAAAATATCTTCTATTATTTCTTTGTTTTTCAGGTCATTGTGCCACAGAAATGGTGAGGGTACATGGAAAAATAACCGAAGACAAACTCAGTAGCCACATATTCTTTCAGGCTTGCACCTGCCTCTGAAAAAAATTGAAAAGAGCAAGACAGGGAATTGTATGTCATGGTGGTTCCATCCCAATTGCTGTTCACTATGACATAAAACTGAACAGGAGTTTACTGTTAAAATATTTAAATGCTCATACATCTCTCTACTCTTCTAAATTATCAAGGACAACCAGTAAAAGCATTAATAAGTGTACATGTGAGACATAGCATTTGAATTGTCTGAGCAGACAGCAGATTGGCAGGGGATAGGGGGTTTATGTGGAGAAAAAAAGAACGATGCATGTCTCTAAACTGAACATGATATTGCTAGCCAGGAGCATCTGAAAATCAAATTCAGGGAAGTTTTTAGTCTCAAGCAAGGAGACTAAAATGTACCAGAGAAAGAGTGGTGTGGGGGGAGGGGGACAAGATAGGCAGAACTAGGACGATGCTTGAAAATATGCAACAATAATGATTAGCATCAAGGTCCAAGTTGCAATGTTCTGAGACAGAAATGAGAGAGAAAGAAAAATGATAAGACAAAAGAAATCATCAACAACAAACTCCCAAACAATGGAAGGGCAAATTCTGAAGTGACTATATCCCAGAGAAACAGAAAATGATGTGTCTGAAAAGTCATGTGGTGTGTTCTAATGTATTAGGAAATCCAAGAAGGATTGTTGAAGAGATAAGAGCACAATGGGATCGTACAAACCTGGAGGTAAAATAAGGAGAAAACATATTTTCTAATTAAGATGGGAAATAAGATGTGTGTTAGGGAGCAGAGATTCCTTTTCAAACCCAAGGGATGTTTTTTTATCTTCTCCATATGGTTTTTCAGTTGTCACTGCATGGAAGTTCAGCGCCCATTTGTGACCGAAGGGCAGCTGCCTGGTTCCAGGACAGAGCCTAAAGGCTGCAACTATAAGCAAAATGAGAGATAAAGTTGAGTTGCAGAGAGTGAGTGAGTGAGACTGAAGCCCAGGAAAGAAGCTAGTCCTCTCCTGTCAGGGGCTTAAATGCCTAAGCTTTAAGCTCCATCCTCTGACATGGTCTAAGACACGAAGTTGGATATGGACTGCAAGACTCTCTAGACACAATGTTTTGGCTAAGCAGCTGGGCAGTGATACCTGTGCTCATATCTGTTCATAAAATTTGTGTCTGTGAACCACACTGTAGGCTTTAAGTGACTGAATGTATTGCTTCTAGGAGGTATTGTTTCCAAGGAGTTAGGCAGTGACAACAGAAGTTTCAGGATGACACAGAAAAGATGCTTGTGGGAATCACCCAGCCTAAGAATTCTGCTCCTTATGCAGATGAAAAACCATTCCAAGTCTGACAGACAGGTGTGACAGCCTCTAAGGCACCACACAAGTCCCAGCCAGAGATGTTTTGCCACTGAGCTATTCCCAAAGTGCAGGGAACAGAGAATATCTAGATGCCAAAAACAACTCCCCGCAACCAAAGCCCACACAAGAGCTTGGAAAGGAAGCCAGACTTCATGGTGAACTCACAGATGTGAGAAACAGAGCTTAAATGTAAATAAATCTCTTCAACTCTGTGGGAAAACACAATCTGCAATTTCCCTCTGGTTCTTTCTAACGGTTTTTAAAAGGAGATGCCCTAAGCAAGACTTCAGAGAAGACAGCCAAATGCAATTGTTGGTATCATTAGAAGAAACAATCGCAGCTCTGAAGCACCACAATCCATTTACAAAGAAAAAAAGAAAAAACCACTAAGAGAAAAAGAACAGTTTTCCTTCATTAGATGCTTTAAGAATTTTGAGGTCATACCTGCTTTGTGAGGTGCTAGGATGAAACCTGGCTCCTTATGCAGGTTCAGTAGTGCTCTATCACTGAGCTGTACACCTCCAGCAGAAGGATTCTTAAGCTTCCATAGACCTCCTAAACCTTGTCAGCTGTATTCCAATGTAGATGACAGGCAGAAGGACCTGGGTGTGGAGGTGGGGCCAAGAGACAACAATTCAGCAAGCTCTCTGGGAAGTTGAAGATGCTGCTTCCTCGCCTCTGACTGTATACCTGGAAGAAAGAAGGTGACATAAATGTACACGCAAATGAGAGAGGAATACACAGAATAAGCAATATTCCACAGAATAATACAAGATCTTAGTATCAATAGGCATATTGAAGATCTTGAAGCATGTTATGTTAAATCTCAAACACAGAGCAAATAGCTAACTGAAGTGCCTATTTAGCATCAGAATGGACACTGGCACCCAGGTTCTTCCTGCATCTATCAGTCCCTACCTGCTGCAGGCACTCCTGGCAGCCTTATCTCCCCCCCACCACACACACACCCCTATCTCCCAGCTGCTCCTCCCTATATAATCTTTTTTGTTATCTTATCTTTTAATCTGTTTTTTGCCCTTCAGGCCTCTTGCTCTGGCTCTCCCCTGTCCCTTCCCCCTCTTCTTATATGACCAAGCTCTATCTCATCATGTCCATTCTGGACTCTCCCAGATGTCCCTGCCTCTCTGACTCTTCTTTCACTTTTACCTACAGTAAACATTCCCCTCCAACATACATAGGAACAGTCATGCCCTTTCCTTTGTATTTGAATATATTTGACTTCACACATATTTTGTAGCTCATTTGTGCATCTGCAATACATACTCTTCATAAAGGCTGCCAAGTCATAAATGCAAAGTGTTCTGAAGAAAATATGTCTAATCAACTGGGCTACCTTTTCCTCAGCATCCTTCTCTGGTAAAGAGACAAATAGTTGTAATGTTGCATGTGCTGAAATCACATAAGCTTATGTGAGTGCCCTGAATGAGATGAAAGCACAGATGATGCAGTTATCACAATTAAAAAATAATGTTAGCTGAAGAAAGAGGAAGAAAGCTGATGCAGGAGAGCAGCAAGTAGATTGCACCTCCAGTGGAGAGAGGCTACAACTACAGTTCTAAGATAAATTCTGGAAACCCAGAAAGGAAAAATGATCAAAAAAATTTACTGGGTATGAGAAAACAATGCTGGTGGTGATCTTAAGTTTTTGATTTGAAAAAGTATAAAAAGAGAAGAATCATTTTCTTAGATGTAGAAGCCCTGTGATAGACAATATTTGCTGGGGGTAGATTGACCATCCAGTGTGGCCAACTTTAAGCTGTATTTGAGACACTCTGTTGATAGTGGACAGATTCTACAGTTACTCATCTGTCCATACTTAATTGCTCTTACGATTTAACCATTATTTTTTAAAATGATTGTAATTGTAATTTGTGTGTGGATGTGCGTATGTGTGTGTTTTGCATGTCTAGAAGTATGCATAAGTGATGTATGTATATCCCCATTCCCAGAAGACTGTGTGAGCCTCAGGTGTCCTCCAGTATCAGTCTCTTCCTTATTTCTTTGAGGTATGATAGCTCCTAATTACATTTTTCTGCTAGATAGGCAGGCAGTCAGCAAATTCTATCAATAATCTTGTCTTTGTCACCTATGGTGCTGTTATTATAGGCATATGTGAGACCTCACACAGCTTGCTGTGTGTGTGCTGGGATCAGAATTCAGGTCCTCATAGATGATCAGCAAACACCCATTGGTACCCAGTAATTCAGTATTTTATTAATGAGGATGCATGAACATATTTTCCTTTTTATTCTTGGATAAATAATCAGATCTTTTTATATTTTGAAGCTTTTTAAAATTTTTTGATTAATCTAAGAAACAATCTCTTAAAGTTATTTTCATAAGTCTATATATTATACTATTTTTTATTTACAAATTCTTCAAGTTTTGGTCTGTATTTGTTTATTTTGCTTTTGTGTTGCCTTATGTTCTCTTATATTCTTCCATTTACTTTGAATAATTAGCTCGTTTAATTATTGCTGTTCACAGGGAAAATTACCTAAGACTCTAAATTTGTGTCTAATAAATGTGTTGGCAGAAACCCAAGCATATTTTCTGCATGCAGTTCTTATTTCTGGTGTAGGAAGTCCTTCTGTATTTCCGTTGCTTTCATTGGTTGAATAAAGAGACTGCCTTGGCCTTTTGATAGGGCAGCCCTTAGGTGGGGGGAGTAGAAAGAATGGAATTCTGGGAGAGAGAAGGAGAGTCAGGGAGAGCTGCCCACCATGATACTGCCAGGTCATACATGCTGAATCTTTCCCAGTAAGCCATGACTTGTGGTGACACACAGATTATTAGAAATGGGTTAAACAAATATGTGAGAATTAGCGAATAAGAGGCTAGAGCTAATGGGCCAGACAAGTTTTCAATGAATATAGTTCCTGTGTAATTATTTCAATTGTAAGCTAGCCGGGCGAGAGAGAACAAGCAGCCTGTCCTCCATACTACATATTTCTGTACTTTCGTTGTTGTTTTCTTATTGGTAAGTCTGTGTCCATTGACCTGGCATTTATTTAACATATTTTGATGGTTTGAATAGGTATGGTCCCAATAGGCTCATGTGTTTGAATGCATGGCTCACAAGGAGTAGCACTCCTAGGAGGTGTGGCCTTATTGGAGGTAGTGTATCACTGTGAGAACAGGCTTTGAGGTCTCATATATGTTAAAACTACACACAGGTTAGCACACAGTCTCAAGATCTCAAGATGTAGAACTTAGCTCCTTGTCCAGCCCTGTGTGTGCCTGCATGCTGTCATGGTCTTCACCATGATGGTAATGAACTAAGCCTCTGAAACTGTAAGCCTACCCTGATTAGATGTTTTCTTTTATAAGAGTCGCCACAGCCATAGAAAACTTAAATAAGATACATATTTTTTGATTCTTAAGCTTATTAGCAATTTCTCTTTCTCCTGAGACTATAAAAATCTTGCATTTTCAATGCTTCTTTTGTATTTAGAGAGTCTTAGAAGAATACCTAGGAGGTAATGTTGACCAAATACATTATCCTTCATGTCTACCCTATTAATTTTGATCTAGAATTTAAGAAGATATTTTCTGCTGTGAGTAATTCTTACTTCATTTTCTATAAGTTGGTATCTTCTTCCAACTAGTGTTCTGAGATATTACAATGTTGACTTCCTTTACTATTACTTCAGGATTTTCTGATTTTTGTCACTCAAGAAACACAACTCAAATATTTTCCTGAGAATAATAACACTTAACAATACTCTATTGCACAAAACCTTATCAATCTCGACATTTTGATTTGAGATTTGGTAATTAATAACAAAATATGAATTCTTTGACTGAGATAATTGATTTGTACCTAGAAAACATTGAAATGACTTATTTTGTAATTATTATTTTGGGAGATATGGATATTTGTAGTAGAATTCATTACCTGTATTAGCTATCATTTTCATCTTTGTGTCCTAAACACCTAATAGAACAATATAAGAAAGAGAGAATTTGTTTTACATCATGATTTCAGAGACTTCTTGGATTTGAGGCCTTGAGCAGAATACCAAATCAATGCCAGGGTGCCAATGAGCCTGTTCTCAGCAGGCAGAAAATAGGAGTAAGTGATACAGCAGAGATGGGGTGAGATGGAGTCCCAAGAACATGAAACCAGTGACTCACTTCCAACAAGACTCAGACTCCAACATTTTATCACCTTACAATAATTCATTTATCTTAGAGCTTACCACGAAATTAATCCACTGATTAGGTCAGAGTCCTCAAGATCTAAGTGTGCAAGGAAACAGCCTTCTAGACATCCAAAGCTGGCCAACAATGAATGTAATGACCTCAGTGAACTAAAGGGGTAGCAGAAGTACCTTTTGAGACCTGCAGGCAAAGAAGAGAACAGCTCAAAGCTGCTTGCCCCTCATGCATTTTTGCCATCAAGAATCATTCAGTACTGCTCCTGTTGGATTCCTGAGTAGAACTTAAACCAGAATTCTCTGGATGCTTTTCAAGCTCACTGTCTGAATTCCCTTTGCATGACTCAGGTCATACCTCTTTATCCATTTTCTCAACTGGTTAATTTATTTCTCAAAAAGAAGAGGAAGTGAATGAGATTCCAATCAAAAATCAACAATTAAAGACTCCTGATCTGCATGTTAAGTGGATATGTATAATGAAATGTAATTGAGAAGATACAGATGGCATTTTCAAACAATCCAATAAAGTAAGAATTACGTCCAGGCAAAAATGCCTTGCATCAAGGTCTTTGACGGGCAGTTAGTAACTAACAGGTGGAAGTTTGAAGAAATCACACACCATATGGTGAGATAAATATGGTTTATTTTAAAACTGCTTTTGTGTTATGCAATTAAACACTAAAACAATACATTCCTAAATACTCAGCTGTAAAACATCAGGGTTTAATATAGTTGTGAGCATATAGAGAATTTTTGGAGACATAGAATCTATCATTAAAATCAAACTCATTAGCAGGAACCATTTTTAAAAGGGTATAAAAGAAAACAAAATCTACAATACATTCCATAGAGATCCAACAATAACCAATATTCACTTTGAGTCACTCACCTCTAACAGAAAATATCCATTGGTATGTTCTCCAGAGTCCAACCCAAGAAACAATAGCTATGAGAGTTGATTTTTAACACAGCGGAGCCAGAATGAGTTAAAATGATTCAAGGCTGACCCTTGGGTGCAGAGCACAGTGGAGAAGTGTCAGCAGAACTGAGCTTAAGCAGGTGTGTTTTTCTGCTGAATCAAAACCAGGATTAATTTAATCTGTGCAATGAACTGTGTTTCTGAAATCACAACAAATTTAAAGACCTGCTAAAAATATGTGGTTTCCTTTCTGTACCTTTTTTCTGATTCAATCTGGAGAAGAAACACCAAATAATATTTATTTTGAGAAGTAAAGCCCTTCTCATGTTTCTTTATCTCTGATCTAAAATAATCAAAAATGACTGAAGTCCATATGGCACTCTTTAACGAGTGATGCTAAAGCAGAGCTTGTTTTCAAGGACAGATGCCCACTGTTGACTGGGCTTCTTCCTCTGTTTGCCACTTGTAAGGATCAGAGCAGGGTTGCAATGGTCCAGGGATGCTCTGGTTATTTAAAACAGTGACACATAAGCAGGATTGTCTGATAGTTTCCAGAGCACAGCAATCAATACGCTTGTTTATTAACTCTTTTGTAGTTATCACTTTTATCTTTGTTATGTTTTACTAGAACGGTGTGACCAAGAATGGCTAGTGGGGAATTCAAATAATGTTAACAAACATCCCCAATTGAATTAGTTTCTATGTGCCAGTGCCATATGCAACTACTGTCCTTAATGTTCACAGTAATCTAGTGCTAACAACTATTGTTCTGATTTTTATAGTTGGAAAATTCGAGGCTTAGAAGGATGAAATCAATTGCCCAGAAAGCCATTGAGCTGAAAAGTAGCTTCATCATTATTTTATCCAGGTAATTCAGTTGAAAAGTTGAAATAGTCATTCTTCCCTGTCTCCATGAGAGAAAGACTGTTTCTGTAGCTTTGGAGCCTTACCTGGAACTAGCTCTTGTAGACCAGGTTGACCTCAAACTCACAGAGATTCGCCTGCCTCTGCCTCCCAAGTGCAGGGATTAAAGGCATTCTGTCTTTGACTCTTAGGATGAGGACCCAGGATGTAATGGCTAAAATTTCTATGGTGATATAATAGACTCCATATAACCTATAGTCTGTCAAATAAACAGACCATCTTTCTTCCTTCAAGTCAGTTAAAAAGCATGGGAAATTAATCTCCACTGTTTCACAGTTTTCACATAAATGCTTTTAGATGGATGAAATTCCATAATATTTTCTGTTGCATATTTTCTACCCTGACAAAATGTGTTTCTTACAGAGGATCTACTTTGTCTCAGTGTTCAAAGCATTACTTGAACTATTGAGAGAACTCCTAACTGTGCTCAAAAGCAAACCTGATCTTTTTATTTCTAAATTATGCCTATTGCTCAGACCAAAACCAACCCAGCCATGCTGCATTTCTTATAAACAGGTACAAATCTTCAAGTTCTTTTCATCTGCAGCCTTCTTGCTGATTTGTTTATTAATTGCACTTGTAACATATTTAACTCTGATTCCAGGAATGTTTTGCTGTCTGTGGACTTTGAATGTGCCTGATGCATGTGTGTTGTGTTAAGCGTGAATTGATGTCTGTAATGATCTCTCCCTGGGAGTTTGAGATGACTATTCTTGGTTGTCAACTTGACTACATCAGAATTTTTTTTCTAAACGTCAAGTGGAACATCTGTGAAAAAAATTTAATTAAATTAGTTGACATTGGAAGACTCACTATTAATAAGGATCATTTGAGGTAGGATGATGCAACTTTGATTCAGATCTTTTAAGGTGGGATGAATCAGCTTTAACCTGGATCACACCTTCTGTTGGTAGCCTGTATGAAGGAAGTGGAAGAAGGAAGCTTGCTCTTTGCATGCTTGTTCTTGCTCTTACTGACAAGTCCATTCCTTTGCTAGCATTAGAGCCTATTTTGTTATGATCCCAGCCCGTACTGAAGACCAGATCAGACATCGAGCCTGTGGACTGAACAAATACTAGATTCCTGAAACTTCCATTGGTAGATAACCATTATTGAACTAGAAAGTAAATGGAGACATTTAATCTCACCTGGTCCCATAGCAACTTTTAAAATAACCTCTCTGAGGCTTAATATTAATTACAAACTCTTTGGCCTATTAGTTCAGGTGTATTATTAACTAGCTCTTGCAATTGAATTAATTCATTTCGATTAATCTGTGAATTGCCACGTGGCCTATGGCTTATCAGCAATGCCCTGGCATCTCTTTCTTCTATCTCCTGTTGGCATCTCTCTCAACTCTGTCTTCTTTCTCCCTGTATTCATTTTGGCTTTCTGCCTAACTTTATTTTGACTTACCATAGGCCAAAGCAGCTTTATTCATCAACCAATAAAAGTAACACTTTCCCAGTATACAGAAAAATATCCCAAATCACTATAACTCTTCAATTTTCATCAATTCTTCATCCTAATGCTACTGTCTGATTCCAGGTGTTATAATGTGGCCTCCTGCACTTTTTAAATTTGAATGCCAAACACATATTGCTAAATTCCTAAGGTTGAAAGTTACTTTCCTTTCTTTTCTGTAGTTGGTCAATGGTCATTGGTGCCCAAGGAAAAAATTTATTGTCTAACATATTGAAATCATAGACTTGTCCATAGCAGAATAAGAAGGGCCCTTATAGAACAATGTGGGTAAAACATTGACTATGCTTGGCTTCACCTACATTATACTTAAAACATGACTCAAAATTGCCAGAAAAAATCGTGAGCATTTGAATTAAAAAACATTTCTTGCTAATTTTTAATTGTGAAAAATTTTAAATCATTTTTATAAACTATCTAATATGGCCTGGGTATATATGTATTTGTGCACATATAAACTTAGAAGTGTGTTCGACTCTCCTTATATTAGTTCAAGCAAATAGAACAAATTCACATTTGTCTTTTAAATAATGGCTACAAATTATTCTATGCTCTAAATTTTTAATATGTTTCATACTGAAATAAATGTCTTCTTGGTTTTTATAACTTCCAAGGCCCTAGTTCTGAAACAAGAGTTCAGGGTACACATTTCCTGTGGCTGTTTTACCATTCCATTTCTTAGTGAAAATGAAACTCATGTCATCATTTTAAAAGGAGGTGTGGTCTTTGAGTACTTTTCTGGTTCTAAAATTAAATAACTTGTCAAATCTGTTTTGAAATCTGAGGAACTATATTGTTAAGAGATAAATTGTAAGACAAATGGACTCTATATTCTCAACAGAACTGACAACAATTGTGATCTCTTCTGCCTAATTACTTCTCTTATTTGATTGTAAAACATATATGGTTTGCCTTGCAAAGGGCATTGGCCTTCCCAAAGACTCCAAAGTATGATCCACAAATGTCAGAAAAGAGAAACTGCCCTTTGTAGTACACTGAGAATAGATTATTTTCTTGGTGGGGAAGTTTGATACACACCTGGTTGATTTTGATTCCAGAAAAATATATTAACTTCAGTGAGAGGGATGGCATAGATACCAAGGGGCAGAAGAACAGCTTAATTTAAGTTTGATGTAAAGCTTGGGAAGTTGAATGATTGAGAGTGACACATACACCACAATTGTGCTGAAGGATTTGTTCCTGAATAATAGCCATAAAACCCTCAAGAACTGCATAGGGCACTAGACAATCCAGTGAACATGAAGGAAATGCACTGAGTAGAACTCGACTAAGGTTGTTTATGGGATTGCTTAGAAGATGTGAGTTGTTCTTCATGGCAGTTGCTCTCAGTAAATCAACATGTTGGAATGAAAATATATTCCTGTCAGCTAACACATTCTCCACCTCATATTCACGTTTGATAACAGATTTTCATTCCTTGGATAAGTTAATGTGTGACTGGATTGACATCCATATATTGAACACAAGAGTCGAAAACGGGATGGAAAAGTCACACTAAGAGCACAAGGCATGCAATGATGATATGAGGCCAGATTTGCGGAGTGAGTCACAGGAATGTGCGAGCCACAAGTCTTGCTCAAGAACACAGATACATATTGCTGAGGAAATGTTGGCTTTGAAGTAGGAACAAAAGTAAAACTTGTCTATTACATATAGATAAGGAATCTTAAAACTTTTCTTTGTGGGCTGATGTATTTAAGATATGTCCAGGCATATGGACTCATCAAGGACAGCAAACATTAGACCTAGAGAAGGACTAGAGTTCACCAAGCTGGGATGGGAGGTCTGGTTGCATTTACATAGTTCCTGGTTGCCTGCCTCATCGGAGAAACAGCTGGTAGCTGCTTTTTGCTTAATTTTGTTTCATAAGGATGTGTTATTTATTGTCCAAATGTGCCTCATGCATTTCTAGAAGCAAAAAAAAATCTAGAACAAGAGGTTTATGTTGTTTGCTTGGGTTCCTGAGAGATGCTCTTTCTGGACTAGTTCCTATCTTCTCCTCAGTTGTAGGTGTGGGCTGATCACCTTCTCACTACTCCTGCATATGAGCAAGTTCACTGAACAACACTGAGACATCACTTTGCTTTGTGGTCAACTGTCCAGCTTATATACACGGGAGTGCTGCTGTAAGGGTGCCTACAACATCAAGGACGATTGTTCTATGAAAGATATTCCCAGACAACATTGGCATTTCTCCCCTTGATTTCTGTTACCAACAAGCATATGTGGAATTCCAAGTAGAACAGGAAACCTAAATAACAACTTGGTTTAGTGGGTGGATGCTGTTTAGGAAAAGCAATAGTTTGAAATTCTTTATCTAAATCTTTTAAAATTCTTAACCTGGCTTGAATTTCAAGGCCATGGGCAGTGAGCTTAATATGTAAGACAGAATGCATTAGGATTTGATTGCTGCCCATGTTCTTAAATCAACCTCTATGCAACTGTCTTGGCAGGAGGTAGAGAGAAAAATAAGCCATTGTTAGGCTAGTGGGGGAGGAGGTCAATATTCACTATGTGCTGGGCACTGTGCCAATCTTTTGCATCATGGACAAAAAATTTTTATAGTAACTTGATGAAGTAGGTATTATTGATCCATCTGAATAAATAGGAAAGGGGAAAAGAAAGAAAATCGTCTTTTTAATTTCTTGAAGTCAATGAATTGGAGCAGGATCTTTCACTGTGAGTCAGCTTATAGAATTCTTCCATTAAGCAAGAGGTCTTTATTCTGACTCTAATCACAACTCCTTTGCTCATGAGATACAAGTACAACCTAAAATCTGCACATGATTTTCAACAATCAGAATGCTACCAGAAGACACAGAAAGCCTAAATTAAGCAGATTATCCCTGGATGCTATGCCTGAGTTGTAGCTGAAGTCCAGGTTTTAGATCAAATTTAAATAAAAATAATTAATGTGTCTGAGTTCCTTATGAAAAAAAACCCAGAAGTCATATTAAACATTTCAGGTATGCTCATTAAATATGAACTAGGCACTGAGTGATGTCCCGTGGGTGCAGAGGGGAGGTTTCTACTGTCATAAAGCTCAGTTCATATCTTGAGAAGTTTGCATTAATAAATAATTGCAGCACAATGATAATATAGGCATGCATGCTGAGTGATGAGCAAGAAACAATAGGGGACAGCTCAAAGTATAATTAATCATCTGGCAAAGATATGAAGATGCCAGATAATCCTTCACAAAAGAAAATGAAATGATTCGAATTTAATACATAACCAGATTCCATCCCCGGTTATGTGCTTGTGTTGTGACAGTGCCCTTGGAAGTAATGCTGGGTGTTACTTAAGGACAGTGACATACTGGAAAATAAGTGTGACACCATTATCAGCTGTTTGTTTGGCTTACATCTTAATTTGTAATTTTAATTTCCGGGGCAAACATAGCAGAGATTTGGTATCCAGACAAATTCCCTTCCATCAGCACAATGTTGTAAGTTCACTGGCTTTCCAGGCCTCTCCAGACCCCGCTGTTCTCCATTACATTGTTAGTCATTGTTGTTTGTTTTCTCTGACCTTTGGTCCCTGGTAGCTCTTGAGTGTGCAAGCTGTCATGAGATGTGATGACCCATCAAACATTTTTAATCATTAAAAAAATTTAAACATTTAAGAATAATGTGATAACAACTGGTTTATTAAAGAGAACAGTTTCACAAAATGAAAACAAGCAGTAAAAAAAGGTGAGGGACATTTAAGATTCTAGAAAACACAGAAATATGTACATGAGATAGAAAAAAGGGGAAAGAAATAGAAGAAAAATATGTGGTAGAATGGACAAACTATAAGAATTAATTACATGTTAGTAAGTTCACAAAATATGGAAATTTATGAAGTTTTCAGTTCCAAATTCATAAACCTCTAAAGTAAGGAAAAGTAATAAATGAGAAGATATATTCCTTGTCATTATCTGTTGATAAGGGGTTAACTGGACTTGCTTAATGCAATTAAACAATCCAATATATTTGAAATCTTGCCATGGAGCCTGATAGGCAAAACATTGTTAAATCAAAACTACCAATTAATTACTTTATTGGACCATTAGACATCTGGCTTGACTTTGTTACTCAATTAACTTAAACAGTTCATTAAAAACCAATGAAACGTGACAGAAAAAAATAGAGGCTTTGTTTTGCTATTTCCTTTGGATTTACCTACAGTTAAAAGATTTTATTTCCTTTTGAACTCTGGTCTCTAAAAGCATAATGGAAAATCATAGCCCTATCTTATTGATAGGCAATTCTATACCCAGATCAAAATAGGAAGCCAGAGATCCATACCTTATAAGTGACTGCACAGAAACCAATCTAAAAAATAAGTAAAGAAAAAAAATCTCTATTGTAATATGACTGAGTCAAATCCTTTCTGGAATGATTTGTAGTTGTAATGGTAAATTATTCTTTTCATGGAACTTTCTGAAGACCCTAAGAGTATTGAATGAACATAATTCTTATTTAACATTTGAAATGATAAATATGCATATATTTATGATAATGTCATAAATATATGTATAAACAACTTCTACCACACTAACAATCACTGTCATTTATCACCACATATACCTATATCTATAAATATATATCTATAGCCTATAAGTATATTATACAACTTATTTATCCTAGTATGGTGTGTATCAAGTATTTATTAATTCATTATTTAATCAAGCAACTATAATTAAATTTATATTATTACTATGTTTAGTACTTTTCATTATGAATAAATTCCCATGAAAAATTTTGAAAAATACAATTTATTCTTATGCAATTATGCTCTTTGTATAAAAGCTGAGAAGTAAAATCAACTTGTTGCTGATAGGTTCCCAAGGTTTTGATGTACACTTTCCAAAGTAGAAAGCCTTAATTGAGTAGAAGTAATTAAATCAGTAGGTTTACTATACCAATTCATTATTAATTTAAATTCCTATCCATGAAGATTCTACTTTAAGATCAGCAGCGCTGTTTAGAAAAAATATAGATTCTGATTCTTTCCATCCTAAATATAAATGGACTAAATAGTAAAAATTAAAACTGTGACAGCACTAACAATAAAACTTTCTGGCCATTTATGCCCACAGGACTCAAGTAACATGCATGGGAGGATTAATTTCTAGTAGTCACAAAAACTACCTAACAATAATGTCTTCATGGGTAGATAATAAGGGAACATAATCAATTATTGACAGATATGATTATTCAATCATTCAAGAAACCCTCCAAGTAGCTCTCATGTTCTCAATATCTGGCATGTCTGACCAGAGTTTGGGGATAGTTAAGAGGCTCAGTATAAAGAGACAGAGATAAATACTGAGAAGCTAAATTGGTTTTGCACCATATAAACCTTGAAAACCAATTTCCTAGGGTCCAATCTAGCAATATGCTATGGGAGGTTCTTCTATCTATGTGTGTTTTTTATTGGTTAATGAATAAAGAAACTGGTTTGGCCTATAGCATGGAAGGAGGAATGCAGAGTTAGAGAGAAGACATGGAGCCTCCAAAGACAGATGCTGGAACTTTACCTGGTAAGCCACAGCCACATGGTGATATACAGGTTAATAGAAATATGTTAAATTAATATGAGTTAGCTAATAGGAAGCTAGACCTAATCAGTCAAGCAGTGATTTCATTAATA
>JAQHUG010000052.1:2188674-2205895 GCA_028555095.1 Dicrostonyx torquatus
GGCTTTCCACAGGGCAGGATATCCTGCCCCATCTTAAGAAAGCAGGGGGATGGTGGTGGGGTAGCGGGGGGGGCGGGGTGGCCTGAGACAAGGGGAGTAAATGTAAATTTTTCTTTTAAATTTAATTAAAAAACGAAAAAAAAAGAAAAGAACGTAGAACAATATTCTAACTACCCATTGAATACCAATGTAAATACTCCTAATACTGGCCACACTTTTTGTTTTGTTTTAGCATAACAGGTTTCTAATTGTTTTGTTTCATATCAAAGCATTTTCATGTTAATTCCACTTTTTTCTTCTTGTTCTATAACACTTAATTTGCTGTTCTTAGTTTCCTTTTTGAAATTTCTCATCACAAAACAGATTAGAATTATTTGAAGGTTGCTGTCGTTGGTTTATTTGCTATGGAGTGATTGCATCATCTGGTGGTTAATTTGTTTATCTTCCTGGCCCTTTTCTTTAGCATAATAAACTAGTTTGCATGCTTTGCATTTAATTGGTGATTTTAATTTGTTTTTCTCCCTAAGTATCTCCAAGCCCAGTAGTTTCATGGTTTTTTTCAGTGTGGTAATCCAGGAGGACTCATAAAAATCAGATTTTGACCTGCAACTTAAACTCAAATGTGTCTAGACCTTCTAATTAATGAACTAAAAAAGCATGACAAAATTTGTGTGTACTGGTTTTGCTTTTAGTATTGCATCTCAAATCTTCTTGTTCTACTAACAAATTGACTCACTTGTATAAGAATTCTTTAAATTATTTGACAAGGTTTTGCTCTTTGTATAAATATGTATAGCAAAACAATAAATTCTTCAGATGTCATTTCTGTTGAGAATTGTGCATAAATGAATCCTTTGACATATTATTATGTGACTTCCTGTTAGACACAATAGCAGATTGCTAAGCTGTATCCTAAGTGCTTGTTCAAGCTAGCTTTTTATTTCACTGGAGATTCTAATGTAGAACTACCCCATGAGCCATCATAGTATCCGCCCCTTCTGTGTGGATGTTTCTCTGTTGTTTCCAGTATTTTGTTACTGTTCTTGCATACAACAGTTATTATTATATTTTATGAATTCTTAACCAAGAATGGGATTTCTGAGGCATAAGTGAAATCTCAGTGTTACTAGAGAGTGTTAGATTTGTTTCTAAAGCAAAAGCACAACCTTGCTCTTACGTCAATAAGAAATAGTGTGTCCTGTAAGGTTGTGACCCTCCTAAAACTGGTGGCACTTTCAAACTTCATTTTGATGTTTATCTTAAATAAATTCTGAATCCTCTGAGATCTAGAATTGCAGTTTTATGATTCTAGTAAGAAAGCATTTTTAAAGTGTATTTTTTTGTTACTGTTGTTCTAATTAGGAACTTTCTATTCTTTAAAACACAAAAAACTGGTCTAAAATACTTTATTTACTTTTCAATATTTCTTGCTGATTTCAAGTTCTTTAAATATTTTATATGAACTCATGAATTATATGGTTTGAAAATTTCATAATGCCTTTACTTGTTTTGAAGAAAGATGATAAATGGAATTCCTTAATGTCATTTTTTCCATGTATCTACTTAGCACTGGATATTGAAAGAAAACTATCAAACGTCAAGTAAATTATAAAATTTATTAAAATACACCCAGCATTGCTGTCTTAATAAGCTATCTGGCCTCAGCAACAAAAACATGTATAAACAGACCAACAATGAAAGGGAAAATGTAAACTATTTGTCTCACTTAGCAATAGAAAATAAATGAGAATTTATATTACATCATCACTCCCGCAACTACCAAAGTAAGCAAGATTCTTAAAAATTGAAATTAAAGTGGCTAAAGAGGCATTGAAGTATAATTTAAAACCTTATATCTCTGCTATCCTATAGCATTGGCCTCACCTGGGAGCTTGTTAGAACTTCAGATTCTCAGGTCACACCCAAGACGTAACTCATTCAGACTCTGTGTTAACAAGATCTCTAGGTGACCCGTATGCTCATTAAAATACAAAATAACATTAGTCAAAAATCTCACATTTGAACCCAAAATGAGCTGCATGTCTGCTGGAAAATAACTGAGCAATGTTTTCTAGACAAAGTGTTTGCACGGCTCTGTGGAAGACGTATTACAGGAAACAATATAGCATCTACACACAGTATCTGTAGAAGAAAGTCATAGTTAAACCCTTGTTCTATTGTAAGATACTTACAAGTGAGCTTATAATAAAACTTTCCAACTACCTAAATAACAACACACAGGTTATTACTGCATGATTTACATTAAAAACACATTATAAAACTTTATCAACCAAAAAATTAGTTTATATGCAAGAGTTATTGCCAATTTCTACTGATACCTTTGATATGTCTTTTTCTAATGTAATTTCATAGAGCCTAATGAATCAGAAGGATTAACATAAGTAGGAGCCAAGCAGACATACGGAATTGAAAGGATATTATTGTTTTTGTGTGTCTTACCTATGCTTCCCAGTTTCCCACACATACTGATTTTCTATCACTAGTACTTAATAAAGTCTCAGTTCCTTATTGTTGGGATTCAAGAACAGTCTCTGGAACACATGTGTGGTACTTCCCACTGTTTCACTAGCAATCGAGCCTACCAGTCTTATCCCAAGATGCCACCAGACTCAGTCAGGGACTTCGGCATATCACCTATAAAACCTCAAGCAATTACACTTGTCAGTTGAGTGTTCTGACCACGAAGGCTAAATCCAGAAGATTGGAACTTTAGTACCAACGTTTATTTGTAAAGTTTCAGAAAGCATCTGAGATGTTAAGAAAAACAGTGGGAGTGAGTAGGTTTTGGAAATCTACTTAAATAAACAAAGTCAACTTTTTATCTTCCCTCCCACCCCATACCCTCCCTGAGACAGTTGCCCAAATTGTCCTTCATCTGTCTTGATGTTCTTGATTTCATGATCCTCCTGCCTCCACTTCCCAAGAGCAAGGTTTAAGCCACTACCACCATCTCCTGCAAAGTATCTCCTTTTGATTTCTCCTTTGGTGTAGGTACTGGGGTATCTAACACAGGGTCTTGTGCAGTAGACAAGAGCTCTAATACTAAGATATGCTTCAAACCCAGCTCCTCAAATCGGTCTTTGTATTCTCTCTATATCTAGTCCATGCAGACCACAATTCGGATCTCATCAAAGATCAGAGGAGCTCTTAGTCGCCTCTTGTTTCAGTACATGCAATTAGAGCAGAAGCGTTGTGTGACATGATTGATGAGGTTTTCAAGAAAATCTGAACCTTCCAGGACTGTGAAATTGTCGAAACACTCGAGGAAAACAAACCAGAGTGATTCTGCAAGCCTTTCCGTGTTTCAGCACTTTTTTTCCCTCCTTAAATAATTGACAAGAATTTTCGCTCCAGACAGGCTTTTCCAGCTCTTTGTAGATCTAATAAAGATGAATGAAGAGTATGCAGGCACAGTAAAGCAGAGAAACGGGCAGATCAGGAAACAAAGAAACATTTCAACAGCTCATACAACAAGCCTTTCTATAGTGAAAGAGAAATGGTCATAAAAAATAGGGAATATAAAACAATGAATGTGCTAAGTTTTAAACATCATTCCTACAGAGTGATGACAAATGATTGCTTTGCTTTTACAGAGGCATGGCTAATATTTGCCAAAAGTATTTTATGGTCAGGATGTGCAAGGACTTTCCTCAATATTATTAAGGCTCCACTTTAAGGTTGTTGGCTATATAATCAGTGTTGTTATGGTGAAGGAAAGCATTTTCCTCCCACAATGCAAAAATTATGTCAAGCAGCAGAAGTTTTCATAAGCAGATTTCATTGGCACTGATGGCATTATTCAGATCAGATGTAGAAGGAAAAGTAAACTTCAGAAGAAAAACACAACCCAATCAGGAGCCAGTCATTATATATATATATTCTCTGTTATATCTCTATCCCCATTCTCAGTCTCTCACCTAATGCACTGGGAAGGTGGCTTAATAGAATAAGTGCTTGCTGGACAATCATGGTGACTGAGGTTCTGATCTCCAGATCTCATGCAAGTTTTCAGTACTCAGGGCAGTCTGTGGGTATTAACTTACATCAAAGGAAGCAGAAACAACACCGCCATGGCAAACTTGTTAGCTAGTCTAGCCATGTTAGCGAGCTCTAGAAACAACCATGAAACTCTGCCTCGATATAAAAAAAGAAGAGTAACTTAGGAAGTCTTCCCATGTCAGCTCCAGGCCTTTTCAGGGACTTGTAAGCAAGTTCATATACCCCTCCCACATACACTAACATACCTATACCTTCTTATGCACACCACACACTGAGATACATTAAAACAAAAAGCAACAAGAAAACAACTAAAATGTCACCACTCAAAGATTAGTATTAGCAATTGCATATGCAGAAACCCAGATAAATGTACAAACTGTTCCTGAATAGTGGTCTAGACACATTGTACTTTCTCAAGAAAATGACAAAATGACTTCCAAGCTCATGAAAAATGTATTATTGTTATCAATAGTTCTGCATATTTTATTGTAGGAATACAATAGTATGTGAAGTTAATGTTTCAACCTTTTAACATGAATGAATGCTAGTTTTATTCTTACACTTTTATGAATAAATATGCCTTATGACATTTGTATATACAATATTTTGTAATCCTTTGTCTTCTTACAGAAAATTCTCAAAATCATGTGTCATACGGGTTTTACATTGTAATTTATATTGTATCTATGTCCCTATCTATCTATCTATATCTATTTATCTATCTGTCTGTCTATCTATATCAATATCTATCTGTCTGTCTACCTATCTATCTAAAATATATATATTTACCGTTTTATCTGAAAATGATTTACCAAATTAATCTACATTTAATATCACTGGCACACATTTGAACAATATTTGACATTAACACTTTTTAACTTTTTAATTTATGAGATACATACATTATTGTAAGATATTCTCATAAATAGGAAAAATACTATATTTTTAGTGCTTCATTGTCCATCTGGAAATTTTTTTGTAGTATCCACATTAAAATAATAATTTATTGTTATTTTGAAAATGAGTAATACCTTTGTTTTACATAACTTGTAATAAAAACCTGCAAGCAGTATATGAAAAATAACATAAATTTATGGATACTTAAAAATAAAATCCAATCATGAGTGATATGTCAATATGAAATACTATTTTCATGAAAATTTACCTTTTTAGGGGATAAAATAGGAGTAAGTAATCAAAACTAAAAGAATTAATAAAATATAACTCATATGAATAAATAAATCTCTGTAGTACAGACCTCAAAATTGATTCTATGACAAGATAACTCTAGAATATTCTAAAGTGAAGTAAATATGAAAAATATAAATTTAATATACAAATTAATAACAAAAGCAATTAACCACGAACCTTTCAAGAAACTAGAGAGCAAGCTGACAAATATCCAGTTGTTCCAACTGAACATGTAAACAGAAAAAGCACTTTTATGAAAAGTAGTCACATGTCATTTGAACCAAAGACATCATGTAAAAATTGTGGTGAAAGCAGAGAAATGGCTACCTGAGTACGGAGCTCCTGAGCCCTATTGCAAAAATGGAGCTAAGAAAATCCTCAGAGATGAATGGATCCTTAGAGTTTGCTCACAAGTTATTCTTGTCAGATCATCGAACTCAAGATTCACTCTGAGACCTGCCTTAAAAAATAAGAAGAAAATGATAGTGAAAGACCTCCTGATACTAACCTTTGGCTTCCACATCTATGCACAAACATATATATTTAAGGTTACACAGAGGCGCATATACACACAAAACCCACACAGATGGGAGTAAGTATATGTAAGATCAGGAAACAAGAAAGCATATCAGAAAAGGGGAGAAGAGGCTTTTAGTGGCTGGAGATAGCAGAACATATGAGAAATGAAAATGGAATGTAGCTGTGCTGAATGTGGCACAGGGAGAAAGAGGAAATGGCAGAGGGTGGGGAACACAGCCAAAACTATGTACGAGAAAGAAAAAAGAAAATCTGATGATGGATATGCTAATGAAAACATCTTTAAAGAGTTTAAACTGAAATTATCTATGTAGATGAATAGAACTGTTCTTAGAAATCCTATGTTAAGTAAAAATTTCAGAACCAAAAGTGAGGTGCTTTCCAACAAGTAGTTCAATTAGGGAGCCCTTTGAGATTCCACCAATGCAGAATTTATCACAAGTTTTGGATACCCACAAGAACGAGATTGGAAAAAAACTTGTTTCTGAGGACACCTCATGCTTTGGTGACAGGACCTAAAAGATAGAAGTGTAACAAGAATATATGCCTCTCCACGACAAGCTTTCCTAATGCCATGAGTTTTATCTGAGCTTCTGGAGGAGAGTTTCAGCAATTACTCAGCTTGGACCCTGAGTATATTCTACGAACTAGCAAGGCCAAAGATAGCCATCCTGCAATACTGGCAAATCAGAAATGGGGCTAACCAGCTCTCCTGTGATTATATTTGAGATGTGCTCCACAGGAGCAAATATATGTTTGATGTATGCATGATCAAAAGCTTTTGACTGAGCAGATCAATGATCATAGTAGTGAAGCTACTGTTAATGTTTCATCATATGGTGAGGATAAGACCACAAAAATTTTTGCCTTAGTTACATTTATATCCATAGATTAGTGTTCCTGTCAGGCTTATTAGAAGCTTGTTTGTGCTATGGCCAGTCCTTAAGACAGAGACTCATAATTGGTCAAAAGTACTGAAGCTAAGGAATTGCTGAATGCTTGGAAATGAAAGGAATTTCTATACGACCTTCTCCAAGGTTCAGAAAATATTTTAGAATGTTGGGTGGGAAGAATGTAAGATCTGAAAACACGATAGAGTCTCAGCGGATGGCATCTTTAGAATGACATTGCAGTTGTATTCTTGAGCTTTCATCCATCAGATTACTGACATATCATCTGCCAAGAATGAATCTGTCAATATCCTGCCATTTGTAAGGATCCTTGAGATCCACCTCCAAAATATTTAAGTAGCTAATAACAGCATCAGGAAGGGGCTTATGAAGCCCTGTCCCTGTTTTAGTATTTATAAGCATTTATGTTCATTAGGGGAGATAGTTTTGTTAGTAAGGTGTCTATATTATTGTAAATAATATTAATTATTATTATATTATTGTAAATAATACCTCATCAAGGATTTAATATCAGTCATAATGAAACTCTTGAGTCATCACAAATGAAGACATAAAAGCATAAATGTAAACATAAATATACAAAAACACATAAGGACATGAAAATAGAAAGGTAGGTGGAAAGAAGAAGGGGAAGAGTGGAAAAGAATAGTTGAAGGCAATGGGGTAAATGTGATATAAAACACATGTGTATTTATGAAAATTTGATAATTAAACACATTATATGTGCAATCAGTAATGCCAATAAGATTTAGTGATGCGAAAAGCAAATTCACAAAAAAACAAACATATTAATATAGAGAAGTTAGGTGGTTTACAGAAATGTCAAATATATCAATATTGTGGTGTATACATTCATCAATGACTACAGGAATGCAGACTGCATGAAAACATCACTTTTATCATAATAAATGAATGGAGAGCAAATGCTACATCAAGACAGCACCTCCATCACCATCATCAGCGACTAGGAGAATACAGACCGCATGGAGACATCACCTTTAGTATAAGTATGGCTATAAATACAAACCAAAGCAAACTTAACAAATGATAGCAACAGTAGGGAGAAACTGTACTTATTGTACATTGTTCCTGTGAAATTAAAACAGCATACGAGGAAAATCTGGGGTTGTTTAAAGGGTGAGGGCACTGATTTCTCAAAACTGTTTAGCATATTTTTACCAATGTAATTGTTATGGGCCAGAATGCTAAACCTGATAACTCTATACATGATCACTAGTTGAAGTTTAATGATTTTTAATCTAGGTTTTCACTTTTAACCACTTTTTAAAATGTTTTTGGAGTGTAGGACATTTTATATTTAGAATGAAAGAAGTATGTGTCCACATAGGTTCAAAACAGATTTCTTAGAGCTCTACTTGCCACTCATTCTTCATGTTAGCCTGCATCTTCCAGGTCTTCGTCATGCTTTTAGTTCTAAACTGATAGAATCTCTGGCTTCCCCTAGCTCTGTAAATTAGTAACTGTATTAAAGGGTTGTGAGCTCACATTAAAGTAGTAAAAGGAAAGACATATTTCCTCAGTAGAATGATGCAAGTTTGGTGTCCGTGAACATACTTTGAGCATCAGGCAGAAGATGTCCACCTAACCCTAGACCCTCTTAGTTCCACTCAGGTAGGTACCATTACTTGGATCCATCTATCTGTTATTCTTCATGGCTGTGATTTGCAGATAGCTAGTAACCCTTGAAGACACATTAGAAAAATCACCCTCTACAGCCATGCCCAATGGTAATGCTAGCTCCTGGTTACAAACAATTTCTAGAAATTCACCAGATTCTCTCAAACACAGTTAAACTACAAATAGAATCATGTAGCACTGATATAAATGTTAAAACCTATTCTCTTCCTCATAGCTTTCGCAAAAAATGAATAAAGGCAAGTTAAGGGAAATTTCTTTTCAAAAGCATGTGGCATACTTTAATATGAAGTGAAGGATAAACAGATTAAGCCTCATCTACACATGTAGAGGGTCTCTGGATAAATCACAAGCTGTCAGACTTTGTAAATGCACCACACTGAAGCTGCTGTCTGAAGTTGTCCAAGGAAAGAAGGCTCCTAGGGAAGTCACTACAAGCACCTATATTGTTTGGCTGAAAAGCCACTAGCACTTCTGCCTTGGCCTGTGACCTTTCCAGCCACCTGTACGAAGAACAACCACACTATGAGCACAGAAAGCGACACATTTTCTTTGTTTCAATGGAATGAAGAAATGGACAAACCTCCCTACTTAACCAAATTCTGAGTCTGACCTTCATGAGCCCTCTTCTTGCTTTGATGTTGTCCTTGAGCTTGGTTCTATGCAGGCTGAATCAGTTTACTTTCAACAAGTATTTCGCTGGGTTGGTTATAAACCTTCTACCCTAGATCTGATCAAATTCCTAATACACTACACTGGATACTTTGTCACTGTGACCTACCTGCAGCAAGAATCTTACCAAGTTGCTTTAACTCAGGTTCTCCTATATCTACCATTTTCCCGCATAGCAATATTTCATCATTGTACTCCAGAGGCACCTTGTCTCCCGTCTACAAATCCCTGCTTGTCCATGTTGTATTTTTAATTGAACCTTCTTTCCCAGCCATTTCAAATATTCCTTAAGTAATTCCTATTGAAAGCAATCTCTTATATCATCCATTTATGAGCATTATGACAACATTGTTTCTTAATAAAGCACAGCTAGACCAACAATTTCTAAGTCAGCTTCTTCTCACAATGTACCCAATAAACAGCTATTTCAGGCCAGAGATGGAGATACTTAGTTTGGAGCAAGTGTTTGAAGGCATATTAGATACAAAGAACAAAAGTGACTTGAACATAAATACTGGTGCTCCCTAAGGGTAAAATAGAATATGTGGAATGCAGCATCATCAGTTCAGGCATCAGAGGAGTTGCTTGTTGGCTCCTAACTTCCTACCACATGCGTGAGTCTGTAAGACTGAATATTTGCAAGCAATCTTTTACCGAAAAATACACTAATCACCATAACTAGATAGTTGTGTTAAAGAAAATAAATTTTATATATATAAAATACAGATATTCTGTTTCAATTATGCTCAATTTTGTTCATGTGGACAGAAAGAAAAAAAACTATTTTAGTTTTTTTTTTTTTTAGAATATTACTTTACTTCTTGAAATCACAAAAGAACAGGACAGGCTCCAAGGGATTTCTATTTGTTTCTAAACGATTTACGCAAACCCTGGTGACTGGAAGCATAAATCTACATTCATAAATATTCAGCCTGCCCTTTCTAAGGCTGTGTTCATGTAAACATTCTGGAGAGCTTCAGAATTTCTTTATTCATATTTTACTTGGTGAAAATTGTGATTTATGTTATAGTACATTTCAATAATTTTCTTAAGCTGCCATCAAAGTCAGTTTTTCATCTAAAATACTTGTGTGTTTTGAAGCTCTTTGCAATGGTTGTATATAGTTCATAATACTATTTCTTATTAAAGAATATAGGTGTGGTCAACAAACTCACATCTTCAGTTATAAGTTTAGAAGAAGCAGACATTCCGTCTATGGAAGTATGTCTTTTTACCAAACCAAAGGCATTGGAAAAACATCTAGAACAAAAGTTTTGGTTTTTGTTTTTAATTGAACAACTTTGAACTGGAGAGTTGTTCTATTGATAAAGCAGGTACTGTTCAAGGATGAAGACATGAGTTGGGTTCCCTGAAGCCCATGTAACGAACCAGATGAAACATCATGGGCCGTGCACAGGGAAGGCCAGCTCATCCTGCAATATTGGTGACCTCCACATGCAGTGAGAGATCCTCTTTCAAGAAAAGAGAGAGAAAGAAGAAGGCAGAGAACCACTGAGAAAGACACCTGTCCTTGACTTCTAGCCTCCTCCTGCAGGCTCACATGCATGCATGCTTTTCCTGGGTTTTTTTTAAGCTTTTGTAATAAGTTAGAGAATCAGTTTGTATGTGTGTGGTGTGTGGTGACTTTTAAGTCTCCAAAAGCTACTTCACAAAATTCAGTACCCCTCCATTTATTTACTGGAGTCAACTTCTCTATTTCTTGAGTGGACAAAAGAGAATTTTGAAGGAATCTGAAGAACATTAGCAGATATTGTGAAAAGCATCTAGATGCATGAAGGTATCAATATTAATAGGGTTTGGGACCAAATGAGCAAGAAGAAAGATGGAAGATAACAGATCAAAGAATCATCATCTGCCCTGACTAGGGAATGTCTACAGCATTTTGCGAAGAGACTTTAAGCTTTACTTAAGTACCACCTAGAATGTAACTTTCAGCTGGGCCGTGGTGGTGCACACCTTTAATCCCAGCACTTGGGAGGCAGAGTGAGAAATCACTCTGTGAGTTCGAGGCCAGCCTGGTCTACAGAGTGAGTTCCAGGACAGGCTCAAAAGCTACAGAGAAACCTGTCTTGAAAAAAAAACAAACAAACAAATGAAAGTAATCTTCATGAGAAAATTTCTCTAATAATTTTTATATATCCTAAAATTTCCTTCCAAGTGGATCTAACTTAAAGAGATTGCAAGGAACACCAAGCTTCTGCTTTATCTCCCTTGACTGAATCAGTTAAGTCATCAAGTCATTAGCTGAATTTCACAATTCAATTTATTAATAGGATTAAAGAAATGGAAATGAATACTATATTACATTGATCAGTTTCCAAGGTTCTCCCCCTTCTTTCCTTTTCCCCAAGCATAGAGAAGAGGAGAGTGAAAAAAGGGGGGATAATATAACAGAAAAAAATGAAGAGATGAAGAGAAGAATGGGGCAGAAACATGGAAAAGAAATTACAACTATGATTAAAAATCTATTCCAACTATGATTAAAAATCTATTATTTCATGGTAGAAATTTAAACACTTATGTATGAAGCAGTTAGCTGGTACCTCGGGGAGTGAGATTAAAGACTTGTGAAAAAGGTTTTCCATTAGCATGAAAGATGCTGATATTTATTAAAGTTTCCTCACATTGTCTCATTTAAATTACATTACAGATAATAGTTTTGTTTATTATTTCAACCTCAAAGACAAAAATGTTGAAGTGTGGGAGGTTAGGACCCACATTCACTTACTGACTAGCTGAGAATGAATTGCACCTCCAACCATCTATTCTGCTGCCGACTTTTCTTAATCATTCATCTGTTGTGGTGATGGCTCTAAATAAATTCGTTAAGTAATCATCCTATAAATAGCACGGGAACGATCTGAGCTCAGATAAACAGTGCTAGAAAACAGTGCATTTGTTGAAGTATAAGTTAGTGTTGCAAGAGAAAGGGAGATGTTGTACACTCAAATTTATGGAATAAAATATGTGCTCTGCTCATATTCTTTTAAAGCAATTCATGATTTTTCTTGTAAAGAAGAAAAAACAAAAGCAACAAACAGCTGCAACTTTAGAGACAGTATAAAGGCTAACATGTAGCATTGCTGTGGATTTAGCTAGAATGTTCTTATAGATGGAAGACTGATGGTCTCTGCACAGAAGCAGAAACTTCTCTGTGCATAAATTCTGTCTAAAGTAAAAAAAAACCTTTTATTTAAAAGAAAACATTTATTTGCTTCCAATTAGATGACTTTTATTTTCATGCTTCCTATAAAAACTAACTTGTGAAGGATTTCCCCAGCTTGTTAAATAAATTGGTGTAGAGAAAATGCAAATTTTGTTTTTATAAGACATTAATTCAAATCACTGTTTGGTTATATGAGAGTGGCATTCGGGTCTCTGTTGGTATTAGATGGTGATATTCTTTGACCTACAAATTCAGTACAAGGTGTCAAAAAACACAGGCAATTCAGACAAGCAAATCACTGGGAGTCATTTTCAGCTCTTCCATAGGCTGTAGAGCTTAGAAAAATTCCTGAATTCCAAGAGCCTCAGATCCCCTTTCTCTAGAATGAGAGGACCCAGTGTGATCTTTCAACCTCAATACCACTGTTTGCTCTGGACTTCAAGATGAATGGTTACCTCTGGACTGCTACCTCCTATGTTTCCATCTTTAATATTCATACAGTTCTTATTTCAAGGTCCCTGGATCCAATCTATTTATAGACATATGATAGATAGATAGATAGATAGATAGCTGATAGAACACAGATAAACAGATAATTGTTTAATAAAGTGATCTTTTCTTTTTAATATCCTGAAGAGCTATTAAATTGTTGATATAGATTTCAAAGTCTGAAGTCACAGGGCTGAGGAAACATAACAGGGCCCTTAAAAGCATAATTTCTGGGAAAACGCCTTGCTGGGAGTGATTATGCATTCAAATAATTGAGCCTATGGGGGGGAATCATATTCTTAACCAAACCATCACTCTCCCCTTATTATATGTGTATATGCATATGAATTATGCCACAAGTTCAAAACAATGCAGAAAAAGCAGGATTGTGTGCATATCTTGTCTACTAAAATTTGAGGAAATTTTGCATAAAGAATGTGGGCACAAAGTAATGGACAAACCATATCCTACCTGGGAGGACAGAGAAGATGTGTTGTCTCCCTGTGAAGAACAAATCTCAATAAGTGTTCCATCTCAGCATTAGCCAGAAGATTTGTTCACAGTTGTTAATCTGGACCACCAGATTTTTTTTTCAGTGGGTAGTAGTCTTGTGATGCAGACCAAGAATTTCCATTTCAGCAGAAGCTTGATATAAAGGGCAAAGAAGCTTTTTTTGCAGTAGTATTTATGACTGCATACTTACAATTGAGAGAATCATAGAAGGCTTCTATGACAATCTCCATGCACCCAATCCCAAAAGGCAACAATTCCACAGCTGATGGCTTCTGGCAGAGGTTCAGGTGGTGCAGTTAAAGAGCTGGCTACGGGGAGTTTTACCATGCTTCAATGGGTTGTGGACAATACAAAATGGACTTGTGCATTTTTCTTCTCTTTTTTTGAGGGGTGAGGAGGTTTAAAATGGTAGGGAGTGGACCAGGGAGGACTAAGAAGTGAGTATCAGGATTCGTTATGTGAAATTTCCAAATAATCGATGAAGATATTGTATTGGAAAAAAATCAAAGTGCTCCTCAAATGCCTGAAATGGCCAATGACTACATTGGGTCTTATATCAGTGCTTTAGGGAGACAACATAGTTCACAAAGACTTAGTTCTCTACTTAGGCGACTCCAATTTTGAGGCCTTGACTAATCTGCAGTAAAGAATTTCAGAAGTAGCCAGGGAGAAGGAAAGATAGTGAGTTTTTAAGTAGAGATGAAGAATTGGGGAGAATGCAGACAGACCAATACATACAGAAGACAAGGGTTTTAGCTACTCGAGTAGAGTCACTTACATATTTTATACATGTGCAAGTATGCACACACACACACACACAAGCATATGATTTTGTAACTTTTGGTGTTGCATTGTTTAAGCAATATCATTTGTAATTAGTTTAGAAGAATAAACAAAGTTTGAAAATTGAAAAACTTTGTAAATCAAGTTGGCTTACTTGTTATTTATTTTATTTATCTTTCAAATTTTCTTTAATTAAATTTCCAAGTTAGTTTAATAACATGCATTGTAGAGACTTATAGTAGGAGAGAAGTACAGATTAAACTAGGCTAGAATAACTCAAATATCTGGTCTTAAGTAAGCACAGTTCATGTTTTTAACATCAATGCTTGAGGTGTTTCTTGGATAAGGGAACAGCCTTTGTAGACAGTCTGGGTTCTCCCCATTGTTTTACTATTTTTAATTCTTAGTCAGAAGGAAATGTAATGAGTTTCAGAGTGACAGGTTTCTTTGCTTTCCCGCGTTCCCTTAATGTGTCCCTCCTCCTATCTTCTAATAACCAGTGTGCCACCAAAAGCTAAAATAGCTCTCAGGTGTGATGATATTTTGTTTGTGCTTTAACAAATAAAGCTTTCCTGAGGATCAGAGTGCAGAGCTAGCTACACTAGATAGTGAAAGAGGCCAGGTAGTGGTGACATACAGCTTTAATTCCAGCACTTGGGAGACAGAGGCAGACAGATCTCTGTGAGTTCAAAGCCACCCTGGGCTACATGAAGTTGAATAGTCTAAAAGAAAAACAGAGCCAAACAGTGGTGGCTTGAACCTTTATTCCCAACACAAGGGATGTGGAGATAGGAAGTGATATGGCTGGGCAGAAAAAAAGAATATAAAGTGGGAAGAGGCAGGAGCTCAGGATTCAGTCTGAGATTTCATTGACACAGTATTCAATCTGAGGATTTCTAGAGACAGGATCACTTATTTGGTCTGAGGAATCAAAAGAGGTAAGAACTAGAGCCTGGCTGTTCTTCACTGATCTTTCATCATTTACCCCTATATCTGACTGGGGCCTTTTATTATTAAGACCAATTAGAATTCATGATACAGTCAGGTTTCCACCCATTTTATATCATACTCAGCAGAAGGAGCAGAACAGCAAATGCCAGGAGGAAGTGACATCAGATCTAAACAAGAAACATCAAAGCAAGGGGAGCTGGGAATGGGAGGGAGTTCAAATGATAAACCATGGGCAGCTAGTTATGGGAAGGAGACCCAGTGATGGGTGAAAGCACTATACCTTCAACCAAAAGATTAAAGACTTTCTTTTTACCCAGACGTGTCTTAGCCAAGTAATTTAAATGACAGTTTATTCTTGCCATCAGAAATTAAAACTTGTTGGCATGTCCATATCCAAAAATAGTCTCAACCCATGGGCAAAGGTTTGACAACTACCTAAAGTGACAAATGTAGTCTTCGATAATTGAACAAGAAACTAAAAGTCTACAAGAACTGAGGAGGGGAAATCTACATTTGAGAGAAGCACCAGTACAATAAATATATCTCAGCCTGGTAGAAAGTAAAGGAAGGTAGAAATCTAGGATGATGATCAAACAAAAATATTGATTGGTGTCAGTAGAGGTTTTTAAAAATACAATTGTTTGATAATAAGAGAAAGTTATGTGGAAAGAGATCTTTAAAAATAATAATGACTTCTGCATTCTTAAAACCAGTATGAGGTTTTACTGTCAACCTGGAGTCTTCACTTTTGGTAATACTAAGAGCAAAGCTTTTCTGTTGTTTCTCCCTAAGGAAACTTAAACCAGAAGAAAAACATGAAAAAAATTACTTTCATATCTCGGAGGAAGTTAAAGATGGTTGATAATAGGTTGGAGAGAAGGATCAGTGGTTAACAGCATTTGCTGTTCTTGCAGTGGACCTAGGTTTGGTCCCCAGTATCCACATGATATTGAGGGATGTAGAGCACAGACATATATGCATGCAAAATGCCCAGACACATTAAATAAAATAACTAAAATTTTAAAAAATGCAAATATTTTTAAAATTATCTCTTTCATGTTTTGAGTTATACTAACATTATACAATTGCCCCTTCTTTTTCCTTCATTCAAATCCTCTGATATAGCTCCCCTTATTCTCTTCAATTTTCATACCTCTTTTTTCATTATTATTGCACACACATAAAAACATACGTAACATGTTCAGTCCATATAGTTACTTGTATACATATGCTTTCATGATTGTTTTTCAGAAAGAAAATTGATGAGAACAAGTGATCAATTGTAGTAAGAGAAGGGATGTGGATGGGAGTCCAGCACTACTTACCACCCTATTTCCCTATTAGCCGATACTGATACTCACATGGCGGACTCATAGTGTGGTTTGCATGGAGTTACAGATCCAAGCATAAAAAATGGAGATTACAAGTGGGAATGTTAAGAGCCTCACCTGAACTAACTACCTGTAAAAGCACTCTCAAGGGCCACCCTACTTACCCACTAGAATGAGAGTGCATCAGTCTGTTCCATGCCAGCACTAAGAATATTGAAAATAGATTTAAATGAGTGGATGAAAACTGAGGAACACACTTGAGAAATCCAAATGATGAACAGACCAAATATGGATGAACAAATCCATAGATTTGTTGTTTTGATTTATATAATATAGTTGCTATGGATAAAGGGTATTAAAATGTAATTAATAATAATGCTAATTATTTCACTCACATGGAAAATCAGCACCATAAGTAAGATTTGGGAGAAAATTTCAGTGTAGTTGTGAGGTATTAAAACATTCAAATATGTACTATGGCATGCTTACTCCTGCCATCTAGAATGAGAAAAAGGTAGAAATATGAATAGAGAACAGGATACTCCAGAGAAATGCAATGAGTTCAGCAGTAGAAAGAGAATGGAAGGAACAGAAAAGGTAAATTTTGCCTAGAAACGTGTAAGATAGAAGAAGGGATTCTCTATAGTTATTGTGATGGGAGAAAATACCCAGTAATGACATTGAAGATCTAGTATTTTCATTTGTAATATGTGTTTCATCTGTAAAAAAATTGTTTTTAAATTTTCCACTTCCCATTACTTTTTATTGATGTGGAAGTATCCTTTAAATTATACTTGTATTTGGTGCATAAATATATAATTGATAATACATAAAAACTGATTTTATATACACGTTTTTAAGTTTCACAATACTAATTTCCATCAAAATTTCTTCTCAGTGCTTGACTTGCCTTTTCACTATCTGAAACTTGTATTTTCAAAATACATAGATTACAAAATCTAAAGTCATATTTTTATTTT
>JAQHUG010000052.1:2207650-2236399 GCA_028555095.1 Dicrostonyx torquatus
ATCCTCTCCAGCATAGGTTATCATTGGTGTTTTTGATTTTAGCCATTCTGACAGGTGTTTTTTTTTAATTGTTGAATGCCTTTTATTACAAAGATTTTCCTCTTCAAAGTTGAAATCAAATCTTTAGTTTTTTTTTAGAAATTTTATTACTTTACAATTTATTTATTAGTAATTAATGTCAAACTAATTCTATGTATGGTGTGGTGTATAAATCAAGATTTTCCTTTTCATTTAGGATTTCTCATTGATCTGGAACTCTGTATTGTGCAGATCATATTGTCACATATTTTGTGATGCCATCTTTGCTGTGTGTATTCATCACGGGTATGCTAGCCAGCTTAGGACTCTCTCTTCCTCCCCTGACTTTCTCATCTATCCATGATCCAAAACCACATTGCCCTTTCCACCTCCTGATGCTGGCAATTAACCCTCCAGTATGCTAGAGAAAGGCTCTATCACTGAACTTTAATCCTAGAACCTAATCTTGAAATAGGGTCTTACTGTTTCCTGAGATAACCTTAACTTCATGGTCCATCTGCTTCTGACATCCAAATGCTGGGATTAAGCTTCTGTGCCACCATACCTCACATGTGCTATCTCAACTATTGTCATATTACAGGAGACCCTGACATACAGTAATATAAATTTTTAAACCTAATTAGTGTATCCAAAACAATATATAGCTTCAGCAGTTTGCTCTAAGGATGCAGGAAGAAACCATGGCCCTGTTAAATGCCATTAAAATAGAGTGGCTGGAGATGAACTCACACACACAGGTTCCTCAGAGTGGATGGGAAGACACCATGGGCTGGAAACTTTGGCATTGTTATGGTGAGCAAAGCTATGATGGTGTGTGAGAGGGACAGACAGAAAGTCCTATAAAAAAGATGGATCTGAAGATGTGAAAGTCGTGAAGAACAGGCTGATGTGGGAGGCCTGCTTGCCACCTGGGGAACAAGGTGTTGCCAGGTTCTATTCTACTTCCAAGTGCCATATGTGTCTACTGATACCTTCAGGGCTGTGAGGATGCATAGAGTTGGAATTTCTAGGTGTGTTCACATAGGTGCCTGAGGGTCACATCACAGCAGAGAATATCCTGATTTGATAGCCTGGACTACTGCCTGGGACCATTGAGTAGTCGAGTCTAGAGCTGTCCCTGCAGCATCCTGGGTCAGCCTGGAAGTCCATGGTAATAGGTATCATTGGGTTTTTTGTGGATGCCTGGGATCTCCCCTGCCTCCCCGCACCTGGAGCTAATCTGCAGAAGGGTTGATGCTGAAATGAGTGGCCTGCTCTGCTACCCAGGGTCACAGTGGCATCTAGGCCCCAAGCTGCTTATGAGGACCATGTCTGAAAACATGGTACAACAGCAGCCAGGGTCTGTGATGATGTCCATGTCCCCTGACATCCCAAGGGCCATGAGGGTGCCTGTGTTCTGGGGCATCACCAGTGGCCATGGTGGCAACCAAGGAACTTGACCTGGCTGTGAATGTAGTCATTTGGTACCCTGCTCTGCTACTAGTGACTATGGGATTGATCTGGCAGAGCTTTATCAGGGGACCATGTCTGCGTCTCTGTCCTCATAACAGCCATGGTGTGTGTTAATAGCCATAGCTCTGTTTATCATGGAACACTGGGCAGATACCAAAGATCTGGGCCACCACCTTGGATAATGCTGATGTTGAGGGCCACCTTGCAGACTATCTGAATGGACTGTGCAGTCATCCGTGGTCATAGTGACATCCAGTCCCAGGATGCTACTGAGGACCATGACTGGGTCTGTGGTTCTACCACAACCTGGCTCTGTGGTGATTTCCATGGCCCATGTTGCTATCACAGGCTACAAGAACCCTTGGCCACAGGGCCACCACCTGTGGCCATGTTGGAGTATGAGGGACATGTTGTAGAACTATGCCAACCTCAGTGGCCTGTGCTGCCACTTATGGCCATGGTGTCTTTGGGGTTGAATTGTTGCTGATGGCCTGTCTGGGTTGTGGTGCTACCACAATCAGGGTCAACATCAATGTCCAAGGCTCTAGCTAACACAAAAGTCAGTGCCCAGGGATCTGGAACCCAATAGGAAAAGCTGTCTTGCTCCTATAGAATAGCTGGCCCCAACACTTGGGAAAGCTTGCCCCACCCCTCCCCATGGACATGGGAGAGCTGATCATGCCCCGCACCTGAGAGGAATGGTCCTAGCAGTCTAAACCAAAAAACTCAGGGCTACCCAGAAAGTCTGCCAAGGTTTGAGTGGGCACATCCCAACACCTACCCATATATGACCTGCCGGAGTGTGTGAAGGTAATGATCCTGTGGTATCATAGCCTCAGAATCTCCTTGATAGGAGGATAATGTAGAAGAATTTCGATTGGGGTCCAGTTTTGATGTTATACCAAAGCCAGAGACCTTGAACCTGAACAACACTTCATTATGAAATAAACATTTGCAAGTAAAGTTGTTTGAACAAAAAGAATACAGCAAGGTACATACTTCCCAGTGCTACTGAGATGAATGGATAGATGATGGAGAGGTGGGAAAGAGAGAGGAGCAAAATTTTTTTCCCTTTTTTAAATATTTACATTCATATATTTACATATATTTTTCATTTTTAGCTTATTTTTTATCCCTTTTTAGCTTTCATTTGGGGTCTTAAGAGTGAGGTGGCATACACTGAGGGACTGGGAGATGAATAGGATTGAAATACATGTTGTAAAATTCTCAAAGAATCGATTAAAAAATGTATGGTTTCAAATTGTTTAATAGGCCTCAAAGAGGAGAAAGTTTGAAGTAATCTCTTATATCTGTCTTTAGTCATTTGTATTTGTCCAGGCAAACAGAAGAGAAATAAAAATATTTAAACCTTACAAATCTTTAAGTCATTTACTAATTTCATCTGTAATTAAAATTATTAAATTACAGATTGTCAAACCTGACAAAAAGCACAAACTGCAACTCAATTTTTTTAAACTTGTATGTCAAAAAACAAACAATAATGTTACACTTAGACACTATGGCCACAGATGGCAACACAGGCCACTGAGGTTGGCATGATTCAAGGTTGAAAGAAAATCATTAGAAAAAAAAAGAAAGAGCCGGGCGGTGGTGGCACAGGCCTTTAATCCCTGCGCTCGGGAGGCAGAGGCAGGCGGATCTTTGTGAGTTCGAGACCAGCCTGGTCTACAAGAGCTAGTTCCAGGACAGGGTCCAAAGCTACAGAGAAACCCTGTCTCGAAAAACCAAAAAAAAAAAGAAAGGTTTCAAAAATTATTAAAAAGAAGGCTGCTGTTTATTGTATCACTATCCAACAAATAAACTTTTACGCCAATACATTTTCATAAAAATAATGAATCACCTTAGAGTGCCAAACTCAATAAACATGAACATCAATAAACATAAACTAAACTACTAAAAACAGTAATGAAATTGGTGAACCCCTGAAGATGCAGAATAAACTAAATGACATAAACAATGGGAAAATGCATCAGTTAAGAGTTTGTGGACACTGAGTGATAAGTTCATTATGAATAAATTTATGCATAAGTTTGAACACATTAATAAACTATGTTTAAGCCAAATATTTAACAGTTTCTAATTGTGACACACTTTTTTCAATTGCCATTAATAAAAATCCATTATTAGTGAAAAAGCTTCCTGCAACATGAATACCCAAATGAATCTGTGATTGTGCTCCACATCAAAGGAGGAAATAATTACAAGTTAAAATTGCAAGAATATTTATTCCATACTTTTATAAAAAGCTGCTATAACCTTGATATCAAATTGAATACGAACAATGTAATTAAATTACTCATAATTTAATTTCTGTCATCATGATAGCCCTGGACATCCAAAATACTAGAAACATACTTGGGAGAAAAATCAATAAACAGGGTTTATTTATCACTTGATTTAGTTTGCTCATGTCATACGATAGCAAAACAAAGAGCTGTGCCTTGAACCCAACGATCTCATTTAATATTAGAAAATATTGAGCAAAGGATAAAGCTTTGTAATCATATCATTCAAAGAAAATAAAGTCCTGCCTGTCTATAATTTTGATATGAAAACTTGACAAAGACTGAGAAGGAGTACGACTGTACCTTTGAATAGAGGGACCGTATAGAGTTTGGAGTGTAATTCCTCACGGTCAAATAGTGAGATACTATCCAGTAAAACAAAAGTGAGCAATATTCTACACATCAATCACACTTGCTTACCAGTGCACTGAAAGAACAAAAGTATTTTTTAGAAATGAAAATTCACAAATTATTTTTGGTAGATAGTGTGATTGATTAAATAGTAACTCAAAAATAACATATAGGTATATTTTTCTAATTAAAAAGGTAGTTCAACACTAATTCTTTAAGTAATAATAAATTTCTTTCTTATATGCCACTCACAATAATGAGAAATACTTTAAAAATATAATTTAAAATAGTATCAGAATTATGAGTTACCCAGGAATCAACCTAGAGAAATGAATTTAAAAATCCCACAGTGACCACTCAGAGTTTCAGTCAAGATGTTCAAAATACCTAAGAACAATTGAAAACGCATATCTAGTTTTTGTGACAGTTACAGAGAGTTTCCTTAATTCGTACTTGCTTGGCATGATGAATTTGAGCAGAACATCATCCTGATAGGAGCTTGTAGAAAAATGAGCAGTTCATCTTATGAAGATAGGAGGCAGAGAATGAAACACAAAGGAGGACCACAGGGAAAGATCTCTACCTCTTATAACACCGACCCTGGAAATTTCTCCCAGTGCCCTGCTTCCTCCTCAAGGCACCATCTCACAACATCACTTCCTGATAATGTCATTATAGTATATTAGGATACCTAAAAACTATCATTGCAACAAAGATGAACCCACAGCAGAGTTATCCTGATCTAATCGTCTGGGCCCATCCCTTCACAGATACACAAAGGTGTGCTTCACTTATCTCTTAGACTTCCTTTATCTAAACAAGTTGCTAATGATGATTAACCATCACAGATCATCATAAAATATTAATGAAGGAGTAAATACACATCCTCAGAAGATTTGGAAAAATCAGATGATGTGTGGGATTGTGAACAATAGGATTCATAAATATGGGTGGGTATAAAGTTGCCAGATTATTTTATGGAATGTGGTTTGGTATTATTTAACAAAGAAGAAAAGTTTGTACCCTAAACCCAACCACTGTTTTTACTTCTTCGAATGAACGTAATTATGAATTTAATAGGCATCATATCACAAAACAATTCACAATAGCTTTGTATATATATATACATATATATATGTATATATGTATATATATATATATCCATAGCAAATAGATAATGATAATTAATTACAGAGGAATAGTGTACAGAAACTAGCATAATTGTAATTTAGTCACCTGTGAAAGCATAGATGAAGCTCAAAACCCACCAAACTATACATGCATCTGTAAGTTTTTAAAATTCAAGGTTAAAATTAACACTGGAGCAATCAAATGAGGAGGGAGAGAGAAGAATCAAAAAAAAAAAAAACCAGACAAGGGTGGAAATATTGAAGGGACAGATAAAATTAAGGCCCATTTGAGGGGTCATACGGAAATTTAACGTAGTAGAAGCTTCCTTAATTATGCAAATATATGAAGGCAACATAAATGAATTTGGCAAATAACAATGAAGAAAGAGATTTAACTGGATGTCTCATCACCAAACGACGCTTCACTATGGCAAATGTATTATGTCTAATTGAGTTGTTGACCATTTCCCTGGGAGTCCCAAAACAACCCACGCTATTGCAAAGGCTATATAGGTTACTTTCCAAAAAACTGATAGATAACAAGGCTCATTTGCTGAAAGAAACACCTACACAACTCGCTGAACATGGACAAGTTGAGCTGGCACCTACCTAGGACCTTCATCCCCACTGGCTAATGTTCTTGGTATTAAAGGTACTCTACACATGACCAAAGGAGAAATGGAAACACCAACACAGCTACACCTTTCTATGACGGAATTCTGATTGCAAGATAAGGAAATGCAATGGTAACACAAAGCATATGGGAGTAACAAACCAATAGCTGGTTTGATTTAAGGCCCACTCCATAAGATGGAACCAATATCTGAATCTGAGACAAAAAGCCCAGGAACCTAGAAGAAAAACAAATACTGCTGTCCTACCAAAGAAACATAGCAATAAAATGAATCCTAATGACGCTCTGCTATGTATATAGCAGCTGTATGCATACATCAGTGCCTTGCTCTGAAATCATCAGAGAAGCTTCTTCATGCAGCAGAGAGTGAGAGAGATTGAACCACTCAACCCTAAATGGGATGTTTACATCAAATCCCGCAGGTTTTGGAGAACCCTGCTGAAGAAAGAGTTTAAGACCCACAGGGGATAGAGGACACCAAGGAAGCAAGGCCCCTTTTGTCAACAGGATCTATACACTTATGAACTCACCAAGATGGGTGCAGTGTATGCTCGACCTGCATAGCTCTGTACCAGAGCAGCCCTAGAACTGAAAAAAGAGAAACATGCCCCACACCAATCCCTAACCTGGAAGCAATCTCTAATTGACAAATACTTGCAAGTGGAAAGTTACTTCTCTCCAAGGGAGTCTCAGTGGAGAAACAAACTACTGTTCGGGATAGACTGCAGACCCAGCCGACATGGCCAACAGAAAATGAACTCAACGGCATCCTTGGAGGTTCTTTGTCTCATAATGTCGTTGTTTTTTTTCTAAAATATATCATTTTATTATTTATTTGTTCACTTTTGCTCTACATGTTGTGTGTATATATTATGATTTCCATGTTTGTGTTTTTATGAAATTTCTCAGTGGGTGAATGAGTGGGTCTCTGCATCTATATTTGTTCCTGGCGCCTTGGGCTCTTTTCCTTATGTCTATTTGTTTGGTCTTATTTCAATTTTGTTGTATTTGATTAATTTTATTTTGTTTTATTTTTTATTATCCCTTATATACGTTTTCTAGTTTAAAAAAACAGAAAGAGGATGTATCTGGGTGGAAGGAATGATGGGGAGGAAGTGAGAAGGGAATAAAAGAAAAAAAAGACAGTTGTACTTTATTAGGGCAAGTACATAGTTAAGTCTATCATGGAGAAAAAACTTAAAAACTATTATTAGATAAAATTCAAGGTATGACTATCTCTAGGGGAGAATGATGAAGATATAATTGTGTAAGGGAATCTGGCCTTCTTTTGGGTGTTTGGAAAGCTGTAATTACTGACAAGTGTGACATAAATGTGAATAAACACCCCATTAGAACTCATTAAGTTATACTATAAGAAGCTGACCTAATTGTAGATGCTACTATTTCACAAAAAAGACAAAGACAAATGAAAATGATGAGTTACATCAATCATGAGAAAATTCTGTTTTTTTAAAAAGAGGACAATTCTAATTTGTGTTGCCCACACACCCACTGGAACAAGTTCAAACTCACAGTCAATTTTCCTTTTTAAAGACAGAGTTTTTCTCATGATTGATGAATCTTTTTTCTTCTTTTTTTGGGGGGTGTGTGTCACAGAGATGGGGAAGCAGACCACGGAAGACTGGGAGTTGAGTATGATAAGGTTGTGGGATTCCCAAATGGTCAGCAAATTATTTATGGAAAATGTAAAACTGAGGAATATAGAATACAGGAACTTGCAAGATAAATACACAATGCAATTCCAGGAAGAATTGCAGAAGCTAAGCAAAGAAAATTAATATGGATCCGTAGAGCAATAATATGGATGATAACTGATTTCAAGTTGGTACATATCTTACAAAGACTTCAGACTGTAAATTTTGTCAGTTGAGAATCTGATTTTTACAATATTGTTAAAAGTTTTAAATTACAATAATAACAAATTAAAACAAAAACTTTGAAGAAAAACGAGATATCTGTTCCTGAATAGAGCACCAGTCATGTATGGCACTAATATTGACAATTAACAAAGGGGACCTCAAAAGACTGAAAAGATTATGTAAGGCAAAGAACATTCTCAAAAGGACAAAATGTCCTATTGTCCTTTACGCACAGAATGGGTAAAGATCTTCACCAAACCTACATCTGACAGAGGGCTAATATCTAAACTATATAAAGAACTAGAGAACTAGACAAAAAAAATCCACATAATCCAATTAAAAAATGAGGTACTGATCTAAACAGAGAATACTCAGCAGAGGACTCTCAAATGACCAAGAAGCACTTAAATGATCAATATTCTTTGCCTTAGGGAAATGAAATTCAAAATAACACAGAGATTCCATCTTACACCTGTCCTAATGTCTAAGTTCAAAAACAGAAATATTTGGTATTTTCAATGTTCTGAACAATGCCAGAATTATATGCTTGTTTGACTTCATATGCATATATGTATGAGTTTCTTCAGGATATGTACTAGAAAGTGATGGATTTTAGTATATACACAGCTTCAATATTACTGAATATTGTCAAGTCGCTCTCCAACATGGCTGGAGGCACTTAAGCTCAGAATGGCAATATTTGACTTTAGTTTCCCATAGCTATAATATTGAAAATTAAAAAATAGTATCTCAGGAAGCTGACAGATGGCTCAGTTGGTCAAGTGTTTGCTGCACAGGCACAAGGACCTGAGTTTGTATTTAGAGCATCCATGTAAAAAGGTGACTGCAGTATCCCATGTTTGTAATCTGCACACACACAGATGAATACCATCTCATGTTTTCAATTGTATTTACTAAGTTATTAGAAATTGAAATATCTATATGTTATGTGAATATTAGTCATATGACTTTAATCTTAATGTGGCTTTAAATATTTCATTCTTTTTTTAATTTTTTGATGATTTATTTATTGAGCTCTACATTTTTCTCTGCTCCCCTCCCTGTTCCCCCCCCCTTCAACTCTCTCCCATGGTCCCCATGCTCCCAATTTACTCAGGAGATCTTGTCTTTTTTTCTACTTCCCATGGAGATTAAATCCATATATGTCTCTCTTAGGGTCCTCATTGTTGTCTAGGTTCTATGGGATTGTGATTTGTGGGCTGAATTTTGTTGTGTTATGTTTAAAAACCACTTATGAGTGAGTACATGTGATAATTGTCTTTCAGGGTCTAGGTTACCTCACCCAAAATGATGCTTTCTACTTCATCCATTTGCCTGTAAAAATCAAGATGTCATTATACTCTTGCTGAGTTTATCCTCCTGAACTATAGATATTCGATGAATGTATTTTTTATAACCACAGGCTAACCATGTATGCCGTAGGTATCACCTTTAAAACTGCAGTGTCCTTTTAAACTTAACTCATGAGCTGAATTTTGGAACATCCAAATGTTTTAAATTTGTTACCAGAATAAGGCTTTATGCTTCATTTTGTCTGTGTTCTTAAGGAAATTTTCTCTAGAATTTTCTGTCTTATATTCGAAAGTTTTCCTTTTATACTTAGTACACTCTTTTATGTTGATTTCATTCTACAGAGAGTTTGAGAATAGGAACCCAATCTTAGGATTTTCCAAATCAAAATGTCGTTTTACAGACCAAAGGTTTCCAGGGTACAGCTTATGGGGTGGATGCCTTTTTTTTTTCTGAGTAAAGCTTTGTTAGAAAATGGGTCATAGGTGTGCTTGCATGTCATAGCCATCTGCTTTTCTGCTGCAACAGCAGAATTTGATTGTTACAACAGATGACATAGACTATAATGACTAATTTTTACAAGTGATAATTAGAGAAAACACTTGCCAACGCTTCCATCCCTTTCTCCTGTTTGAGAAGGCACCCATGAAAAGCTGCTTCTGACCCTCTATTGCTCTGTTCCACTGAGAGTTTACTTGGTCAACATATCAACACTGCTTGCTTCTGGCCACCAGAGTTTTGTGCCATATTTGCTATCTATCTACTGGGGCAGTTTCATTTCATTTGCCTCCCACCACATTCTACTACAAAATTTCCCCAATGGTTTCAAGAAATGTATTGATCCATAAGAATTTAAGATCACTCTGGATAGTTCTGTAAAAACCACATCTCAATATTTCTTTGCATTTGAGGAAGAATGACATTTTTAAGTAAGTGGGTCTTTTATCGTAAATGCAATAAATCTGTCCATCAGAGCCAGCCTTCCTTTATGTAGCCTGTAAGACATTAAAGTTCCTCTGTAACAGGCTTGCATGCCTTTGGTGGATTGATTCTCAAATATGTTCACATCCCCTTCTTTCTCTGTTACCTCTCATATTTTTCTTCTCTGTGCTGCATGTGAGTACTTTCCTCATATCTGTCTTTCTGCTCACCAAACCACTTTTCAAATATACTTAATCTGCTATTCAACATTCACTGTTTTTTTACATTAAAATCTGTAATTTTATATCAAGAACTCTCAAGTCCTTTCAAAATACACCTGTTCTTCTGAAAGCTTCCATTTTTTATAATCTTTATTTTATCTATTTAATCATTTCAATATATTTGTTTTATTGTGCCTTTCATATTTTTTCCTCATGCCAACCATAAGCATTTTTAATTTCACTTCTTTCAAACTCCACCTTAATTTGGGGGACTTTTTATGCATTTGAAAGGAGAGTGTTCTTGTGGAATGACTTCATTTCCCTTTGCCAAAGACTGGTGTGTGTGTGTGTGTGTGTGTGTGTGTCTGTGTGTCTGTATGTGTGTACACATTTGTATAGCTGTGTATGTATGTGAGTGGGTGTGTGTGCACATGCCTGTGACACATATGAAATTAATTACAGTTGCTGTTTGTGTGGTTGTGTTATGGTTAATATATTCTTAAAGTAACCTCCTAACTGTAACATTCCAGCAACATGCTGGCATGTAATCAGAGACTTCACAACCATATCTCGTAGAGGAATCACCCACAGCCACCACACCAGAATCAAGGGTCTTTCTCTATTTGTCTTTTATTGATTCTACCTTCTTTCTACATCTTCTCATTTCTTTCTGACCATGGTAATTGTTGTGGGAGCCACTTGTTTGTTCCTGGCTGCTCAGCTCCAAAATAATCACACAGAAACCATATTATTTGCAATACTGTTTGGCAAATAGCTTAAGCATATTTCTGGCTAATTCATATCTAAAATTAATGCATCTCCATTAATCTGTGTATTGCCACAAGGCTGTGGCTTCCTGGGTAAAGTTCCAGTGTCTGTCTCAGACAGTGCTACATGGCTTCTCTATGACTCCACCTTCTTTCTCTCAGCATTCAGTTTAGGTTTCCCTGCCTAGTTTTACTCTGCCCTATCAACAGGCCAAGGCAGTTTCTTTATTTATGAATGGTATTCACAGCTTAAAGAGGGGAATCCCACATCAAGTAATCAGTGTAAAAAGAGAAATTTCACCGTTTCACCTTGTCCCACTGGACCTGTTTCTCTCTACCCTCCAATCCCTGCAAACACTTTTAGAATTACCAATTACTCCGAGGCTAATATTAATATAATTGCTTGATCAATGGCGTAGGCAGATTACTGACTAGCTCTCACCATTTTGTAACTTATTTTTACTAGTCTGTATACTGCCATATTGATGTGAGTTGCCGGTGATGCACTGGCAAATTATTGCTTCTGTGGCTACACGGTGTCTCCCCAAGTCTGCCTTCTTCTTCTTTATCTCTGCTTGGACTTTTCACCTAGTTATCCTATCATAGGCCAAAACAGCTTCTTTATTAACCAATGATAATAAAACATATTCACAGCATACAGAAGAAAATCCTACAGCAAATCAGTAACTGAATTATTTACTATCTTTTGTAGTTGCAGAAGAGTAAAACAGCATATTAAGTTGACAGTTCAGAAGCAAAATAAGTCAGTAAGCCTTTTGGAAAAATATAATCAGCCAAGTTTATATATTCAGAAGAAACATTATCAACAACAGAACTGTAGAATATTGTTTTTTCTTCTTTCTCATTCCATACATAAAATAGCAAGAAAAAGAGTGGAGTTTAAATAAGATGCAGCCAATATTTCAACAAAGGGCTGACATTCAGTTCTGCTCATGCCAATCATTCTAGCACCAAATTCTTCACATTGAATTAATGACAGAATTATCAGCTAAAACTGTGACAATGACCGGTGACATGAGCAAAGATTACATTTAGAATCACAGGTAGCTAACTCTCTCTGGGAGGGGCATGAGAGAGTAGGATCCGAGGGAGTTAATTTTCTCTGCAAATACAAGAGCTAGCTTGAGATTATGTGGCTAAAATAACTTCTGGGAAACCTCTTTGACAAACATTGGCTTGCGGTATTTCATGTGCCTTCCCTCATTTCTCATTGCTATTTTAGAGGCTGTGTATGATGTGGGAGTTGGGAGAGGAGGCTCTGTAGCATATAGAATGAAGCATTACCCTCCTGCTTCCCTACCAGATCTGAATAGCGATACATCTTTGTTCATTAAAACCTTGTACTTGCACTAAGTACTAACCAAGATTGTAGCACTATTCAAGAAGGGGTGATGCAACAATGAAACCATAGAAAATAATAAATGAGTTAGCTCACATAGATGAACAATTGAATAATTAGAAATAGCCCAATGAATCGAAGGCAATGTGTTTAGAAAGACATAAAAAAGAAGTCTTCCAAGACTGTGATGATGGTGAACATCGAGTTGTGTTCCCAAGTCTAAAACATTCTAAATCTAAATCTCAGAGTTTCTAACTTTGAGAAACTTGATCATAAAATAAAACTAGAAAATTGAATACAAAAGATCAAAAAAGTTACTGTATTCTTTAAATTGGAGGTAGACTTAGGTGTGAATTTGGAAGGTTCAGAACTGCAGAAAAGGCAAGAAAAAGTAGAGTTTTCAGCCACATCTGAAAATAGGGAATAATCATAAAGGAAAAAAATTATAAATATATAAAAAGACTTCATTTAAAGGGACTATAAGTCATATGTAAGTGATGACCTTGAGGTGAGAGGGAGTATAAAAGAACATGAACGATTCTTACCTAATGAAATGACAGACACTTCAAACAAGAATTATAATGTAGTCATCATTTCTATTAATTTCCAGTGGAAAATCAAACACTTCAGTCCAAAATGATGCTCAGAACAGGAAGCCATTAATAAAGATGGGACATAGAAAGGAAATGGTCACAATGTTAAGGATGGATGCACTCAAGCCCTCCTCACCAAAAAGATCCAGAGCAAAGAGGATGGGCTATGAATTTTTCACATGAAGGGTGAAGCTCAAGCAGATTTTGTACACCAACAAAAGCTATTAAAACAATTCTCAGATACTGATACTGACATTGACCTTGGAGTTTCACCGGACTGCAGTAATAAGCCCCACCTTAAGTAGACCCTAAAGAAATTGATAACGGCCAGCATGAAGCAGCCCATACAGACTCTTGAGCTCCATTTTGATGACTTGAGTTCAAACCTTCAATCCAACAAGGCAGTAAGAGAGAACTGACTCCCAAGTTGTCTTCTGACTTTCATGGGCACTCAATGGCATGCGATTCTCTATTTATGTATATGCACACACACACACACACACAATCAAACACACACTCAAACACACACATGCTCACATATATGCATGGACACATATAAAAACAAAATGAAAAAATATAAATAAAAATTTTGAACAGATACTAATAAATCAATAAGAAAATTATGCACCTAAAATGGTTTTTTAAAAATATTTATTTGTTATTATGTATACAATATTCTGTCTGTGTGTATGTCTGCAGGCCAGAAAAGGACACCAGACCTCATTACAGATGGTTGTGAGCCACCAAGTGGTTGCTGGGAATTGATCTCAGGACCTTTAGAAGAGCAGGCAATGCTTTTAACCACTGAGCCATCTCTCCAGACCCAAGAAAAATGTTTCATGCATAAGATTTTATTTGATAGTAAAAGTGACATTCAATGTTAGGATGAACTATTCAATACACATTGGCATGATGTTTAAAATAACTCTTGACCCTACATATCCATTTACTCCCAATAGAGGTTAAATTAGAAAAATGACATGTGACAAAATTCAGAAATCAAAAAGCATATTATTGATTAACTTGACTGGCAAACAAAAGTAAGTCGCAAAAATAAAATCAACAAAACATTAATATCTGTAATGGTTTTAAGACATTTCATTAAACTCATTGACTCTCTTGAAAAGTGAAGTGTGATGTCTACTTATTGTATTGAATATTAATCAGTTTGAAGAACTTGTTCCTTGTGACTGTCAGGTAGAAGGGGCAGTACATTTTTATCTGAGTCATCCTTGGAATATTTGTTCAAGCCACCTAGCGGTCATGTGGTGAGGAAGTTCAAAGTGCAAAGAAAGGCTATTTGAAGGAACCTGCCTAACAGTTCCAACTAATATATGACATGAATATTAGCTCAACCAAGCAACCTGCTGTTAAATGAATCTACAAATAGCTATAGTCAAGGTTTTAGTTGTGCTAAGGGATATAAAATACAAAAGTAAAATGTCATCAATTAAATCCTAGCACATTCCAAACTTGAGTTAAAATAAATGGAATTAGTCTTCTAAAGAACTATCAATTTGGGTAGTTTGCTTTTTTTTCTGTGAAGTATTATATATTTCAAAAATACATGCCAATGATTTATCTACAAAGAAGTAATGATTCTATGATGGATTAGTGATTCTTTGAACTGATGAAGGGTACAGAATTTTTGAAGGCAGATTAAAGCCCTACTATACAGTTAATAATAGAATCCTTTCCTTGACAGGAGATGATACCTAAGCGGATTTCATAGTGAGTTCTCTAGAGACACCTGCAATCAGTTGTAACTGTGGTCCCCATTCAAGTAAGACCAGCATATACTGGACCTAAAGAATTCCAAAGAATGCCTGGGTCAAAGCTATTACTGAACAAAAGAAAAGAAATATAAAGGAATGTATATTTCCATTTCTGGTTTTGACACTTGTGTCCTCCCCTCCTAGAGTAAAATACATTAAGAGTGCATATGATTTTTAAACAGTAGATACTATCCCTGTATTATTGAAAGAATGTCAGAAACAGAACGTACAGTTTCATTTGTGAATTAATTAATAATTTTTTACTCAACACCTTTTATAGTCAGGCCTGTCCCTGAGTACATCAACCTTGTTTCACATTGTGATGCTTAAAGCACCAAATGTTCTCTGAGGAGGAAAGCTAGGTATTTTGGTATGAGTGAATTTAACCATATGTTCAATGAAAATCACCCAAAATAGAAGCAGTGTTTTTCCCCCCTTACAGAAATTAACTGTGCTCATCTATCAAGATACTATAGTCATGCCTCATGATTGAGTCAATGGATGTTGCTTACCTGTTTTATCCTCTTGAAATAATCTCACTTCAACACAGGCTCTGAATAGCATATTACTGCATCCTTAAAACCATGATCATACAAACACTGTAAAACCATGGGAGCACATTAAACCTTCCAGATGCTAGATTATAAGGAGGCCAAAAATACTTGTGAATATCCTAAGAGCACTGGCATTATGCCAAGTATATATATTTCAGCCATAATTACATGAAATTAGAAATCAATAAAATAAGGGTATTTGGGCAATTTAAAAGTGCGTGAATGTTAAACATCACAATCCTAAATCATTGGGGAAATGGAAAATAAGTTGAGACAAATGAATGAAAACAAAGAAAACTGGAGTTTATGAATGACCTCTGTCATCATAACAAAGCGTAGTCACTTAATAAAGCAAAAGTCACTTAAACAAGCAAACTAAAGAAAGTAACTATGAAAGAGTGGAAGTTAATAAAACAGAGCAGAAAATCCATGGACAAAATTGAAAACTGTAAATAAGTGTTGCTTCTTTACAAACATCTATAAAAGTCAGGAATGTCCTTGGATACCAAGAAATAAGAGAAAACTACAAGGAAAATGTCACCTACAAAAGAAAACATAAACTCATAACTTATAAAGCTAAAAAGGGTTGTAAGTGCATGGAAAAATTTTGGTAACTCAGAAATTTTAAAATCTCCTATAAAGACTAACTATTGGAGCTGATTCATGAAGAATCAAGCAGACTCAACAAAATTAGACACCATTCTTGTGATAACATTATTAATGTGATGACATCTAGAGTGATCTGGGAGACATGCATCCAGGCACAGTGGGAAGGGGTTACTTAGCCTCTGGCCATGATAGTGAGAGATAAAGTGAATTAGGTCAACTGAGTTAGCACCACCCTAAGGGTTAGCAGCCTTGATTGTATTAAAAAGGAGAAGGGTAGAAGGCTGGCTGAGTAGTTTAGGTCACTCCTTGTTCTTGTAGAGGAACCAGGTTAGATTGCCAGCACATACATGGTGACACAAAACCATCTGTAATTCCACTTTCAGACGATTCAATACTCTATTCTGGCCTCTGTGCGCACCAGTCATCCATGAGATATGGAGGAAGAGATTCAGACAAAACATGCATACATATAAAGTAAAAATAAGTAACTTAAATAAAAATCATGACAAAGGAGAAAGCTATCTCAGTGCAAGCTTTGCCTACTGCATTTTGACTGCATGTGTAACATGATAATTTGTTCCAAGGCCCTGCTGCTTTAATATCCCTGACATGGACCGTACCCTTGAACTGTTAGTATAGATGCATCCTGTCTCCCATGAGGTGCCTCTGCTAGGCTATTTTGCCCCAACCCTCAAAAAAGAAAAAGAACTGAGGCAATTAGAACCATAAATTACTAATAACATAAATTTGAGAACAACTTGCATTTATGGGAGTGTTAATGTTAATCACTGTAAGTATAACAGCGGATGTAAAAGTGCAAAGTGTATAATTAATTTAATAGATACAGAGAAAATATTTGACCAAACTTTTACCATAAACATTGTCAACCCAGAATAATACACAACTTTCTCAGCTTGAGAAAGAATGTCAACCAAGATTCTCAGTCAAAGTTGGTGGAGGTGATGGGCACAGCCTCTCAGCCACAGGCCTTTTTTCTCTCTCTCTGGGCATGGCTTACTCTCTGCTCAGATGCAGAGACCTGGTCCCCTGGTCACCTGTTCTGCTAACAGCTTCCTATCACTCTGCCTGAGCACCATAAACCTCTTCCTACCTCTCTCTTTCTCCTCTCCTCTACTTAAGGTCGTCCAATCACCTTTAATCCAGTCACAGGGGGCTGTGCTTACTCTACCCTCTCATGTAAACAAATCCACACACCTATATACACATGTGAGCACATAACTTTAAATAATAGAAACAAACCTTGAAAAGAATGCTTGTTAAGGATCCTCAGCTAATGTTATAGTTAATAGTAAGGAATTGAATGTCTCACTTTGAGGATCAAGATTAAGGAAAGGTATAGATCTGTTCTTGCCACTGCCCAATATTGTCTTGAGAGTACAAGTCAGGATAACTAGGAAACAAGAGTAAAACCACAGCTGCGCTGTTAAATTACTTCTCTCTGTTGGTGACATTTCTCTTGCAGAAAAATATGACAATGAAGTGTGTTAACCAATAATGGAGAAGAGGAGAATAATTCACACAAATCAGTTATATACTACCATTGAGCCACAGGGCAAAGAAATTATAAAATGATTTCAATTTCAAAACTGTCAAACAGGTTGCAATATATGAAGAACTTTAACTGAAAAAGTATAAACTTTTATACTAAACTATTAAACTTGTAGAGTAAAATTAAAGAAAATTTTAAAAGAAGAAAGCTATCCCATATCCATGGACCACAAATCCTACTCTATTTATGATACCCCTATTAGTCAGGCTTCTCCAGACAGCATCCACAGGGATGTATACAAGATGATGTTCTCAGGAATCGGCTCAGACAGCTTTGGAGAAAAGAGAAGTCTCCAAATCTTTGCTTAGCAAGCTAGAGACACAGGGAAACAGATGCTATGGCTCCAACCTAAATCTCAGAGCCTGGGAACCAGCAGAGCTGATGAAGCAAACAAACTCCATGCTCAAAGCTGGGAGGCCAGTGAATGAACAAAGAGCTCAAAATAAGTCTGAAATCAGGAGAAAACCAATTTTCTACTTCAAGGAAGGTCTATTCAGACTTTCAAGTGAATGAGAACAAATCAATTAAGTAAAACAATCAATATTGCTAAGTCTACAAATCCCAATGTTAATCTCATCTGAAAACACTGTCACCCATAAGCCCAGGGTAATATTGGACCAAATAGCTGGACATTACACGGCCAATCAAGCTGATGTGTGCATTTAACCATTTTAAGTTCAGCTCTTACAAACTGATTTCTACACTCAATCCCTCTAAAATCTATGCTACTTTCTTGGTGTAAATTTACTGGCTAATCTAAGTGGTTATATGGCAATACAAGAGAGCCAGAATTAACGAAATAATGAGAATAAAATGGACAGAGTTGAAAAAATTAAATTGCCTAATTTCAATCTGAACTTATTGCCACAGGAAATAAGATAAGAATAACGTGACAGTGGTATATGAACCAACAGGATGGACCTGAGAAGTAGAAATAATCTAATTCAGATAACTGATTTCCAATATGGATACCTGCACTTGTCTCTGTATAAGATGTGTGTGTGTGTGTGTGTGTGTGTGTGCATGTGTGCGTATGTATCAAACACGATATGAATGTGTATATGCATATATTTCTTAAAATCATCAAAATCATTAATATGCATAGATCTCAGAAAGAACACCATTCCAAGGAAACTACTGCAAAATTATTCACATCTGTTACTATGACTTGGGTAGTTCCAGACTTCAGCAGGCTGAGACAGGAGGAATTGAAGTCAAGGTCAGCAAGAGCCATATGAGGGAAACTTGTCCTAAAAATGGAAATTGATATTTAATGCTACAAAAATTTCTATCAATAATGTGGGAAATTATCAATATGACAAGAGAAAATATTTAAATCATATTTCTCATAAGGGGTTCGAATGTAGAATATTTAATAAATCCCTGCAACTCAATAATAAAAAGAAAGTAAGCCAACTTCATATTTACAAAATAAATACATACATAACTTTCTCAAGAAAATTCACAAACAACCACTACTAAAAAGAAATAGCAACTCCATACAGTTCATTTGGGGGAATAGAAAGCAATAAAATTGAGATCCTTCTTCAAATCCATTAGGATTAAGATAGCTGTCACCACCAAACAAAAAAATTCTAAAATACCTATTAATTCATGATGAGACATTGTTGCATGCTATTTTGTTTGTGTTCTAACAAAAAAAGCTTGCCTGGAGATCGGAGGCCAGAATTAACCACTAGTTAACCATAGAAGCTGGGCAGTGGAGGCATAGGCCTTCAATCTCAGCCCTCTGGAGGAGGAGCCAGGAAGTGTTAAGTGGAGTGTAGACAGGATCTCAGCTCTTTTGGACATAGGAATGAAACAGGTAGGAAGAAACTAAAGGCTCCTCCATATTTTCTGATCTTTCAGGTTTTAATCCCAGAATCTGACTACTCATTTTTTATTAAGTTAATTACATTAACAATTCAAGACATTAACAGGAAATAGCTATTTTTGAACAATTAAATCAACATGTGACCTAAAAAACTTATAGTCACTAAAAAAAAAGAAAAAGAAAAAGAAAACACAAACACTTGGTAGCATATGTTCATACCATCATGACTTATATTAAAAAAATTTGAAGCAACTCAAATGTTCATTAATTAATGAATGGATAAACAAATGTAGTATATTTTTATAATGGAATATTTGTTGGCAATAATAAGACAGAGTCTTGATTTAAACATCACAGAAAAGGGGAGAGAGAATGCTCTATAAATATACTAAACAAAAGGTGATTATAATAAACACTATTTTATATGATTTACTTTTTATAAACTGTTCAGAATAAGCAAATCTTTACAAATAAAAAGTGGGAGTGTGAAGAATGACACAGGGTTTATAATCTGTACACAGGCATGTGTGTGTGTGCATAATGAAAGGCTTCTAAGTTTATATTATTATAACATATACACCACCTGAATATCAAAAAATGCTAAATTTAATCATCTAAGTGAATGTATTTTAGTGTATGTGAATCCTATCTCAAAGAAGTATTACTTTATTTTTGGCTACACAAAGTACTTAAAGTTATAGCCTGATATTTAGTGTCTTAGCACTTCAAGATATGTAGGCATACACAGCATACCTACACTTGGAGAGAAAAAGTTAATTCTTTCTACCTGTCCATGAATTGGAAGAGTCACATTCCTTTGTGATGCCGAGTCATACACCGAAAAATCAGTCAGTACAGTCACCTCCAAATGTACCTGTCTTCAACATCTGCGATGGCTGACTACAATTCTGCAGCCTCTAGTATGCCAAGCAGACAGCATTGTATTACCATTCTTATCTATTCTCCTGGTAAAATTGCCAGTGTTGGAAGGATCGGAGTTCCTACTAGCAGGGATTGGTCCTTACCAATGACTATTTGTTATGGAATCTTTATAATACAGCATAGGTTCCAGTATTAACGAGGAGATAAGAGAATGGATGAGCTCAGTCAAGTTCACCAGTGCAATAGTTACCTAAGATCAACCAGTTAATAACACATTAGAAATGAAACCGTGTTCTGTCTACTTCTTCAGATGTTTTTCAGTGGCCAGGTGAGACCCCAAATCAATGTCCTTCCTGTGTAAACTCCTATGAGGTTCCAGGTCCAGAAGCTTCAATAGTGGAGACTTCAGTGGCAGACTGTCCATTTTCCGGGCTCCATAAGAGATCATGAATTTGAGAGCAGGACCCAGCAATCTCTATTTCAGTAAGTCGGTGCTTCTACTAAAGTGGCACACTTGAGAGCAATAGTTTTAAATGGCAGTATTTAGAACATTTCTTTTTGAGGAAGATATTGAGGAAGCTATTTTAAAAATATTTGTGTAGGATCATTGATTTTCTCCAAGGACTAACTCCTTTTTATATAATGACAACTCAGGCAGCCTAACATCTTCCCAGTGGTTTCTAAATTTCTTTATATATATTTTAACTGTGTTGTGAAGCCCTGGTTGTTCCAGTACATATTCTATTGACCATGCTGGTCTTGAACTCATAGAGATCTGCCAGCCTTTGCCTCCTGAGTACTGCAATCAAAGGTGTGTGTCACCATTGCCCAGTTATGTCTGATCATTTTTATTAAATGGAAGTCTAAAATTTAAAGAAACTCAGCTGGTCTTCCAGTCTGTATTAATAATGGAGACAGTCTGGGTGGCTGAGATTCATCAACATAAAAAGAGGACCTGCACCCAACTCATGCTCAAAAGTGATAGACTTATTACAGTATTTTAGGATATTTTAAGACTGAGCCGAGGAATGAAGCACTATACACTGATGCCAAAAGCTACCAGCTTCCACTAAAGAAGGAATTGGTTTTTAGGTTTCCAAGGTAACAGAAATATCAGGTTTGAATCCTAACTTGAACTGGATCCAGCTATAAATCTCCAGGATCTACACATGGAGGCAAGGATAGAAATAGCTCAGGGAAAACAGTGAAACCTACATGGCCACCACAGAAGAACACAAAATAACAGGAGCAACATTTGTGAGCTCAGAAAGTCTCACAATCCTGTTGTGTCATGTTAAAGAGAGAGTTTGCTTCCCACCATCATGGTCACATACACACTAACTGGAGAAAGAAACACAGATTTCTAGTACTTAATAAAAAAATAATCATAATTTCAGGTGACTCAAAACCACAACAGAAAACACCTTCCACAGAATACTCCACAGCATCCTCCAGGCAGAAGTGCAGTTTTAATTCCTGGCTAATTCTAAGGCTAGTATATGAGTGCATAAATACAAGGCTATATGTGTCAGTGTACATGCTACTATATCTCTAGCACTATATGAGGAAATGTATAAAAGACAGAATATAGATCAATTATGGATTTTCCATATAAAAATGAAATACAAACTGAAGACAAAACAATGTTGTAGTGAGAGGGCCCGCTTGTTCTTCCCAGTTGCCTGGCTAGCTTAGCTCCGAAATAATCATACAGAAACCGTATTAATTAAATCACTGCTTGGCCCATTATCAATAGTCTCTTCTTGACTAACTCTCACATCTTGATTTAACCCATTTCTATTAATCTGTATATTGCCATGTGGCAGTGGCTTAACGGGAAAGATTCAGCATGTCTGTTTCTGGTATCTCTCTCCTACTCCTTCTCTCTTCTTCCCAGCATTCAGTTCTGTCTTCTCCGCCTACCTAAGTTCTGCCTTATTAACTAGGCCAAGGTAGTTTCTTTATTCATTAACCAATAAAAGCAACACACAAACAGAAGGTCCTCCTACACCAAAACATGTTTAATGGAGCCTTTCCATTAAACATGATAAAGCAAACTAAGTAATGCATCTCAATAAAAAAAGTGAAAAGTCTTAAGAGTAGGACACTCCATAGAACCCTTAAGTATCAGCATTTATATTCATCCACTCCACCCTCTCTGACTTGTCTGTTAAGGAGAAGAATCTAGAGCCTTCAGGAGGTTGGATATTTGATCTTTTCAATTTGTAAGTCTTCATTTCACTGTTGCATTGGTAATCGTACTATTGTTTTTAAAGTTCCCTCTGATAGGTTTGAATGCACAGAAATAGCTAAAAATATTTTCATATGTATATGTAGAGCTTTAATCTCACAGAAAACATAGCAAGTACCCAGTTCTACGTAGCTCCTCCCAAGTTCCTTCCAACAGCCTCCTAGGCCAGTAAAGTGTTGCATTATCATGGTGCTGCCAATTTTGCTAAACCATCTAACAAAGGAATAGGCATTAAGAGTATGGTCCCTAGGTGGCACTAGTTTAAGGCACTGCTGACCTTACAATGGTAGGACCTAGCGAAAAGACCTTGGCAAAGGAGTCTACCCTTACATGGCATTTGAGAGCCTTGGGCTCTTTTCTTTCTCTGTCTCTGAGATCAAAATATGAGCATTTTGTTTCTAGGTATACCATGGTGGTGATATGCTATCCAACCAGAGACAGAACAAATAGATTTGCCCATTCTTGATTGAATGTCCAACATTATGAGTCAATAAACAGTCACCCTTTACAAGGTTAATTACTTCAAATAACTGGCTATAATAAGCACAAATTATTTGTAAGCCAATACTTGTGCATTATTATTTACTAAGGTTTAGATGCCCAACAGTAGACAGGCATTTTCACATTCTTCCGGTTATTTCTAATATTCCCCTTAAAATGTGTTACTGTGTCTCTTTACTACAACTATCCATTGAGATTGTAGTTCAGTTGTACATCTAACCCCCAAAGTCTTTCTGCCTAAGCACTAGTATCTGAATGCATGATATTACTGGATAATTTGCATATGGTTTCAAATTTTTGGAGATTGCATTGTTTAAAATTAATGCACTATTGGTAGATCACGCTTTATATTTCTGTTGTCTATTAGAAAGATTAGCATATTCATACATATTCTTAAAGTCACTGTAAAAAGAAATGGAAAACAAAGCTTTTGTTGAGATTAAGAAAAAAAGATTCAGAGCATCCCAGGTTGAATGATTATGAAGTAGAAAAATAGCATGATAAATTCCTCCTATCAAAGCTCAATCACAATAAAAAACTTGAAATCCAGAAATTTATAAGAATAATTAAAAATCATAATTATTACATCAGTTATGGTACATTGGGTCTACCAAGAAACTTGCTTGGTGATTTGATTAAAATTTTAGGTTGTCTCCAATTAAAATTGATGCATAGCAAGAAGTTTGCACAGCAAAAGGAAAGTGGATGTCAACCAGAGTATTGTATACATGAACATTGAGGGGAACCTGGCAAGATGTGAAGAAAATTCCCCTGATTTGATGTCAAAAAGACACTTTGGATAATGAGTAGAACAACTGGTAAGGAGCAGTTCCACTTCACAGAAGTCCTAGATTGTCTAAATTAAATCAAAAGAACTGAAATGCTTCTGAACTATTACAGAACGAAAGCCTCACAATTTAGAAATAATATCTTAGGTAGAAAGATTGCCATGAGTTTAAGACCAGCTGTGTTCACAGTGAGCAGCATCAAACCTCCTGGCAAGAGACAGAAAGATCTGTGTCACCACACCTATCTACCCAACTGTATAAAATAGCTATTTTTATATAATACATATCATACAATTATGGTGAGGCCTATCACAATCAAGCTTTCTTATAATAGAAGACAAAGAAAATTTAAGAATATATTAGAAAAATAACTAAGCTGAAAAGTATTTATTTTAAATGTGAGCAATGATATCTACATATCCAGATATAGAGACATAAAGTTGTATCTGCATATATGGACACACACACACATATATACATATCCACAGTATATTGGATACACACACACACACACACACACACATATATATGTATATATATATATATATATATATATATATATATGGAAATAAAATGTCACCATACCATAGATTCTAAAATGTGGGTAACAGTGAAAAGATTCTGTGAAGCAATTTATACAAATAAAATGAAAATATAAAAAAATTAATTAATTCTGAGTAAAAATAAAATTGGCAGATGAAACAGTACCTTACAATTCTAAATCCATAAAATAAATGGAATCTGTAACTTAAAATTTTTGCACATACATGCACATGTAAGCCACATTCAACATCTAATGACCTTTTGTGTGGATTAGTATCCCAAAAATTTCAAAACCAAGTATGAAAAACAAAATATAATAATATCCCAGACAATCAAAAAGATGCATGGTGACATAGATGTTGGAATCTATGTTAGTGGCAGAGCATTTATCTTAACATCTGGGACACCCTGGGTTTGTTCCCCATTGCTGAAAATTTAAAGACAACCACTTTCAACTGATTGGTTTAGACTTTATTGGAAAATTTTAACCATGGAAAATTAGAGAATAATTTATCTCATGAACATGCACATGAAAATTTCAAATAAAACTCAAGGAACCAAAATCTGCCACATGTAAGATGATAACATATTTAAGAAGTGTAAAGTGGGTTAAATATTTAAATTCAATCAGTGTAATTATTCATACAAACAACAATATATAAGACTGTATTTCAGCCTCAAGCTATGATGCAGATGCCTTCTGAGAGATGCCTAGTGAAGCTGCTTACTTAGTGGATGGATATCAAGAGGTTGCACTGACAGCCTCCGATGTCTATATCACAGGTTGCAGAAGGATTCGGCTATACTATAATCTTTGTATTTCGATTATATTCTTATTCCTCCTCAACTCCTTTCAGGCACCTCTCATTATAATGTGGAACAGCTATTATAGATGTCGGTCGTCTGCTGACAAGACACTGTAATGCAGTATATGCCATAAAATATTATTAACATGTAATATGTAATATGGGATGGTAAGATGGTTCCTTGCAGTAACTTAATTGCTGTTCAAGCCTGAGGATCTGAGTTTGAGGCCCTGAAATGACAGTGAAAAGACAGATCAGATTCCCAGATGGTGTCCACTGACTCCTACATGAGTGCTATTTCAGACATTTATGCATACTCACACACATTCTACACATAAACATATTCACAATAATGTTGAAAATATCTTAAAAGTTAAAAGCAAACAGGGTTGGACTTGTACTCCATGCCTTTAGTTTCAGAACATATAAGGCAGAAAGAGGTGGATTGCCATGAGTTTCAAGCCAACCAGAGCTACACAGTGAGATCCTGTATTAAATAAATATGTAAAGTATGATAAGCTTACATAGCATATAAGATGTAGACATAGCATAATATTTATGTATATCCCCATCCTGACAATATGGCATTGTCTTAACATAATACAGCATATACACAGTAGTATGAGGAAGTTTAAATCATCTGCCATAGTTATTATGAAGATTATTTTGTGGTCTAGGCCATTGTTTTTCTGTATTAATTAAACCATCAAAGGCACTCTATAACTTTAGCTGTGTTGACTAAAATAATAAAAAAAATTAATGCACTGAGTATTTTTAGATTTGCAATCCACTTATAAAGTATTTCTCCTCTTTTATTTAACATTTCAGGAATTTCATGAATTTCATGTGTGTGTATATATATATATACATATACTATACTATATACTATATATATATTGTTGTTTCAAGTGTAAAACTTTTACTTCTGTGACTCTAGAGTTTTGCACATTTCAACAAAAAGGCTTGGTCCTTTGTCCTGGACATATATGAGTGCTTTTGCCACTCGTTGATATATTATCAATACACTGTGGGTACAATCAATCCATTCTGATATATGCAGCAACATGAATCAGTTCAAAAGCCTCATATTGAATTCAGAAATCTGCATACAAAAAATAAATAATACCACAATAAATAACACTAACACAGAGATTAGAACAAGCAACATGAATACTACAGAAAAAAGATAGAACTTGGAGTAATAACTAACTGCAGCTGGACTGAAGAGAAACCATTGGAAAGTAGCCACAGAAAACATCCTTGGACAGTAGAAACTATATGTCTCTACTCAGATGAAAATTATATGACCAACATGCATCAAAAAGCAAAGGCTTCAAATGTCCACATTTACATCTGTGTAAAATACTGTGGTGTTCTGAGTCAGAAGCATCCTCTGTAGGCTCATGTTTTTGAACAATTGATCCCTACATGGTGGTTCTATTTAAGAGGTTATGAAATAGAAGGTAAAACATTACTAATGAAGTAAGTCCCTGGAATTGGTTCTGAGGTCTTGTAGCCCACCTTACTTCCTGTTTCCTTTCTGTTTCCTGTGAGTGTATGAAAATGTCATCAGCATGGGTCCTGCTGCTGACACCATGCCTGCCTTTTGCTATGACGGACTTTATTCCTCTGGATATTAACGCAAAATAAATGATTTCTTCCCTAAATTGTTATTCTCAGGCTATTTTTATCACAGAAAGATAGAAGTACCTTATACAAATACTTTACTAAAATACTATTCCACTATAGGTACAGTATTCAGAGTTAATATGGTGACCATATTCACTATAGTGGGAGTGTGCTATAGGACAAAAGTCTCTCCTGTAGCTAGATGCTATTTTCATTAATAACTTCTAACTCTATAGGTCTTTAAGGGAGTTATAAGGATAAAATGAATGATAACTAGACTTCATCCCTAATTTGCAGTTTATAATTCTCATATTTGAGGTTTGGTCCCCAGAGTCTTCTTGTACTTAAATGGATTTCTTAATACCTCGTACGAACCTTTGTCTATTTGTCTTCATCTCTAAGTCTAACACAAATATTGACATTTCCATGCAAAGCAAGAAAAGTCAATTCAAGCTCTTCAGTACTATGAAGAAATAGTTTTAAAGCACCTGCTTTGCAGTCTTCTTCATGAACTGTGAATCTTGCCAGTAAGTATCCATAAAAATTACCTCCGAGCCCATCTCAGCCAACTTTCCAGTTCACAGACATCCTTTGCCGAGGTTAAAAATCCATCTGCTAGCTCTGTCTTAGACTGTGGACTGAGGCAAATCCTGTAATTTTATTAAACAAGCTATAAGCTATAAGCTACTTTGGTAAGAGTGAAGAGAGGCTGTATGGAATTGAATGGACACATAGATTGCTTCTACTGGGGTTGAGAAATAATGATCTCATGGCTTTGTTTAATTAGTAAAACTCTCAGCTACCATGTATGACAACTAGTCATATCGAACTATCACAGTGTGAGACCCTGCTCACTCATAGGAAATGGATAACCACATTCTCCTATCTTTCAGCAGTGACTGTTTCATTGAAAACACCTCTAGTGCTTATACCTAAACAGAAATGCCCACAAATGTTTCTATGAATTTTTATTACTAGGGTAATATTTTGATTATACTTAAAAACCTGAGAGGGCTTAAGAAGGAGAGAGAATTTAACACAGTTTTTTCCTGTTTGTGGATGGCGTGCCACAGAGAGATTTCCTGACTCAGCAAAGCAACAGATAAAAAGCTGCTGCGGTTTTAAAACAGGGCTTCCTGGGTTCTGCTACCAAGGCAAACTCTGGCTATAAAGCATTTCAATGGCTTTTGTGGGACCGGAAGTTTGTGTGCCCGCTCAGGATCATGGCTCAGCTCTTCCTGCCTTAGGCAGCTGGATCAGTTCTACCGGGATCAGTTCTACTAGAACCTGGCGGTTTTGAAATACAGTCTGTGCCACCAGGGTGACCTCTGGCTCCAGTGGGAGACAGACCATTTTAATAGGGTTTTCTGAGTAAAATGCAATGACTTGCTTGCTTGATGTCAATGTGAGCTCGCTGTGTGTGTTGTGTGCCTGGAATTGCGCAGCTCAGAAGCACAACTAACTGCAAGGCAGAAGTGGCTCCACCATGCTGAACTGTGCTAGCTAATCTCAGGCAGGACATTAATTATCATACCAACAGTGCAGTTAAGGTTTAGACTGGCCAGGAAACTGGCGGTACCTTAATTACCACTACATGGCACAAGTTAAAATTTTTAAAAACTGCTTAGCATTTTAATAACTGCTCCTGTACAGTGAAGAATTACAGATACATAATATGACAGATTCAGACAAAGAAGACCTCTAAATGGCTCATACTGTTAAATAAATGTACATAGGCTTGAGAGAGAGAAAGAAAATAGAGAGAGTAATAAAATAATGTCTTAAAAAAAGGTAAAGTCTTTAAAGAGACAGACTACAGATAGTTATAGATTAAAAGAAATAAGAAAAATAAGCCACATAAACATGGAAAATTCATAAAATGTCTGGATTATGTATTTTATTGTGTTTTCTTTAAATTTTTTCACTGTGAAGGAGCTAAGTACAAAGAGACATCTCATTATATGGGGTGCCAAGCTAAACCAAAATAGATATTGTAAAGGTATTATTGCTTCACAATTTGGGTCTAAGGATGTGATGCTTTC
>JAQHUG010000052.1:2247692-2271290 GCA_028555095.1 Dicrostonyx torquatus
TGTTATGTTGCTTTTCAGGTTGTTAGAGGAACTCTTGGATTGGCGCCTGCCCATCTTTTCCTCTCCAGGTGGATCAACTAGTAGTAGATAGTGGTCACTTGCTTGGTCTGAGTGGATTGCTCTGGTCTGAAGGATCACTCCAGTTGGACAGATCTGAACCAGTGGGGCTCACCAAGGACCATCCGCCATCAAAAGGGCGGTCTTCTCTGCTGGAGCCCTGCAGGTTTATACCGGACTCACTCTTGTCCAAGGCCACAGCCCTGAAGCAGGCCAATTCCTGCGGGGAACCTGGGCCCCTGCCAAAGGAGAGTGTTGCTTAAGGACAAGCTGGGGTGTGGAACACAGAAAAGCTGGGGGAGGGGGGAGGGAGCTTCCTAATTGAGCAGAGCATTTCAGGGGTTAGAGGTTGCTCTTACCACTCCAGTAGGACGGATCTGAAGCAGTGGGGCTCAGCAAGGACCAGCCGCCATCAAAAGGGCGGGCTACTGCTCGATTTCTACTTCAGCTTTTTACTATGGCACCTTAGCCACTGTTAGGAACACTCCCTTGAGAGCCATAATCCAAAATAAACTCACCCTTTTTTAAGGAGTTTCACACAAGTTTGTGGATCCATGGGCACTTTATACTCTATATGTAACACTAGTGCTATGTTTCTTCAAGTAGATTTTATCAATCAAGGAAGGGGCAACTATCAATGGGCCAAGCAGGAAACTGTAAAGGTATACTGCATTGCTAAGCAACTGTTATTATTTTTAACTCCCATTAAAACAAATATAATTTCTTCAGCATCAAAAATAAACTGGTTTACTGTAAAAAGTATTTTTGGATAGTTGTTATTCTCTACACATCCAAATGTTCATTTTCATGATTCAGAGAATTCTCTTTCTACAAACGTCCTTACCTCTGTTCCCCCAGAAGCAAACCTCAAGACCTCCCTTAGCATCACAATAGAATACCAACTATAGCCTTTCCTCTCCCCTATCCATGACTCCTGTGGATCCCACAGGCCATGTCCCCTGGCCTCCCCTTCCTGTTCATCATTGTGTTCCATATCTCAACTTGGGCAGAAACCCTCTGTTTTACCAAAGACCAAGCCTGCCAAAAGACCAGGTAGGTTGCCTTCATTTCTTCTCTACTCTCTCTGTTTACCCAAACTTAATCCTCAGGGTCATCACTAGCACTGCAACTGAACAACAGCTGTAGCTTCACCTCTCTTGTCTCTATGTCCTATGGATTTCACAGTCAACCCCCTATGCCCAAGCTGTTACCCAACTCAGGCTGTTACCCCTTGCCCAACCCCATACCATACCTGATAGATGGCAGGGTAGGCAGTCCATGGACTTTCTCCATTTTCTCTGTTTCCTCAGTCCCAGTCCACAGGGTCTCCTCTAGCATTGTAACTGATCATTTCACACTGACTTCCCCTTCCCCAACCTCCAACACCAGCAAACTTTCCTGATGAACACACAAGCCAAGCAGGCCAGCAAAAGAGGAAGTGCATACCCAACACACTCTCTGTAAATCCAAGAGGAAACAGAAAACTAGGAACAAAACACCCACACAAAAAAAGACAAATCCAGAATTTAGCACCTAGATGCCTAGACATGAGCATAGCAACAGTCAATAACAGCTAGAGCAATTTGTTTCCATCAGAGCACAGCTTTCCTATCATAGCACACACTGATACTTGGAATCTCTAACATAACTGAAACACAAGAAAAAGACTTTAAAACCAACTCTATGAAGAAGATTGAGGTCCTTAAAAAGGAAATGAATAATTCCCTTAAAGAAATTGAGGAATTTAGACTGGCTGAAGGCATCCACAGGCCCACCTAATACCACTCAGCTCAGCTGGGAGAAAGACATCCATGGGCTGCCTGGGTCCTCAGAGTCTAGGCTGACTGAAGGCAAGCACAGGTGCCATTATGATGAGCAAATATATGGTTTGTGTGCTGTGGAAAGAGGTGGAACTGAAGAAGCAAAAGTGGTGAGGATGGGCTAATGTAGGTAGCCTTCTTGCCACCTGGATCCAAGATTACATCTGGGCCTGAGTTGCTTCTGAAGATCATATCTGCATCCATCATCCTACCACAGCAACTCTTTGTGTTGATATCTATGACCCACATTGCCACCAAAGGCCAAAGGCTACACTCTATGGCCATGTTGGTGTCTGAAAACCATGCTGCCTCAAGGACCATACTGATCTGAGTGGCCTATGTGGCTACCTGGAACCATGGTGACATCCAGCTGCAGCTGAGGGCCATGTCATGCTCTGTGACCCTCACCCAAACCACAGTCTGTGCTGATGTCCATGTCTCCTGATATTATCAAAGGACACACTGAAATGGAGGCTCTGTGCTGCCACTTGGGACCATGTTGGTATCCAAGAGGTATGAAACCACTAGGGCATTGTTGATCTGAGTGGCCTGTGCTGACACCTGGGACCATGGTGAAATCCAAGCCTGGGCTAATGTTGAGAACCATATCTGGGTCTGTGATCCTACCCAGACTTAGATCTGTGTTAGTGTCCATGGTTCATGTTGTCATGAAAGGCCATAGAGATGTCTGTGGTCTAGACCACCACCTGTGGTATCCAACAAGTATGAAGCCATCAGTGTCATGCCAATCTGAGTGGGCTGTTCTACCACATGGGGCCATGGCATTGTCCCAGGCCAGATTGCAGCTGAGGGCCAAGTTTGGGTGTGTGGCATTACTACAGCCAGAGTCTGAATTGATATCCATGACTCCTGATAGCATCAAGAGCCTTGTGTATGCCTGGGGTCTGATCAGTCACCTGAGCCCATGCTGTGTACAAGGGCTATAATGTCATCAGTGCTATATTGATTAGGGTAGCCAGTGCTGCCACCTGGGGCCATGGTGACTTTTAGGCCCAAGCTGCTGCCAATGGCCATGTCTGGGTCTGTGATCTCTCTGGAGTTGTGGTCTGTGTTGATGTCCATAGCATGTGTTACCACAGGGGGCCATAAGAATCATGGATCTTAAAATCCAAGGGCCATGTTAAGTCAGCCCTGTCCTTCACGTGCCCTGGAAAGTGCTGGCCCTGCGCCTCACTGGACCATGCAGCAGAAGAGATAGTCCCCTCTGTCCCTCCACTCAGAAGAGATAGCCCCACCCCTCACCACAGGTGTGGGTGGGCAGGCCCCAATTGCCTGGGCCTGAGAGAGGGGAACAGTCCCAGTGGCCTAGACTGACAGCTCAGCTACTATCTAGACTCCAGCGCCTTGGATAGGCTCACCCTAGCAACTACCCCATCCAAGACTTACTGGAGTATGTAAAGGTATTGGTCCTGTGGAACCATAGCTTCAGGATTGCCATGACTTTGTGCGACAGCAGGATATCTGTGGAGTTTTAGTGAGGGTCCAGGGATGATGGTATGCCAGAGACCAATAGCCTTTAAACAGGCAGATGACTCATTGCAATGAACTTTTGCAGATGGGACTGATTGGATAAAAGGGTATACTGTGTGACACACTGAAGCTCCCATGTCACTAGAACCAATGACTAGCTGTTGGAGAGACTGGAAAGATGAAGTAGTAAGGTGGTCCTTTGGTTTTGCTTTAATAAATTGGAGGAGATTCTTTGGGGAAAACACTGTTTGAATGAGGAATTGATATGGAGGGACTGGGAGATAGATGGGATTGGGGAGCACAATGTGAAATTTCATTAAAAAAATCATTAAAGAATTGTGTTTTATAGATATAGATAGATCTATACAAGAAGTGGAAGACAGAAATCTCAGGAATTGAAGATATGATAGAAGATATAGATACCTTAGTCAAAGAAAATGTTAAATCTAAAAAATTCCTGACAAATATGGGACATTATGAAAATATCAAACTTAAGAATAATAGGAATAAAGGAAGAAGAATCCCAGCTCAAAGTCCCAAAAATATTTTCAACAAAATCATAGAAAAAAAATTTCTAACCAAAAGGAGGTACCTATAAAGGTACAAGAAGCATACAGAACACCAAATAAATCAGATCAGAAAAGAAATGGGAGAAAAAACATGATCATATCATTAGATGCCAAAAAATGTTTTTGACAAAATCAAGCACCTGTTCATGACAAAAGTCCTGGAATGATTAGGGATACAAGGGGCATATCTAAAGAAAATAAAGGCAATTTACAGCAAACCAGGAGCCAACATCAAATTAAATGAGAGACTCAAAGCAATTCCATTAAAATCAGGAACAATTACATGTCTTTTCAATATAGCACTTTGAGTTCTAGTTACAGCAGTAAGACAAGTGAAAGAGATCAAGGGGATGCGAATTGGAAAGGGGGAAGTCAAAGCATCTTTACTTGTAGATGGTATAGGAGTATATGTAAATGTGCCTAAAAACTTCACCAGGGAACACTTACAGGTGATTAACACTTTTAGCAAAGTGGCCTCAACATAAAATGAGAAACACTGAACCTGCTGGATTAGAAAGTGAGGAATAACCTTGAACACATTGGCACAGTAAACAACTTTCTGAACAGAAAGAATACTGACAATGTAGGCACTAAAATCAACAATAAATAGGATCTCATGAAATTTAAAAGCTTTTGTGAGGCAAAGGACAGCATAAACTGGACAAAAGGGCAGCCTACAGAATGGGAAGAAATTTGTTACCAACTCCATATCCAATAGAGGTCTAATACACAAAATATATTAAGAACTCAAGAAACTAGATAATAAAAAACCCAAGTAACAGAATTCACAGATCTAAACAGAGAATTTTTAATAGGGGAATGGCAAAAGGCTGAGAAACATTTCCAGAAGTGTTCAACATCTTTAACCACTGAGGAAATGCAAATTAAATCTGCTTTGACATTCCAACTTACACATGTTAGAATGGCTAAGATCAATAACATGAATGACAGTTCATGCTGGTTAGGATGTTGAGCAAGGGAAACATTCCTCCTATGCTAGAGAGAGTGAAAACTTGTAAAACCACTATGGAAATCAATATGGCAATCCTCAGAACATTGAGAATTGATCTATCTCAAGGCCACAGCTATTTCGCTCTTGGGCACATACCCAAAAGACCCTCCATCCTACCACAAGAACACTTTTTTTAAATATGTTCACTGAATCTTTATTCATAATAGCTAGAAACTGGGAACAACCTAGATGCCCATTGACTAAAAAAATCGATAAAGAAAATGTGATATATTTACACAATGGAGCTACAACCCACAGGCAAAGAGAGGTTAGGTAGGGGATGCATGGAACTTCCTAGGAAGGGGAAAGACAACAGATGTTGTGGGTTGACTGGGGATAGGTGGAATCTGGAGTATAGGAATCAGTATGCAGAGAAAAACAGCTGGAATTGGGAACATTTGAAGGGCAGTGTGGAAACCTAGTGCATTGGAACCTTCCTGGAATGTGTGAGGTTGACTACAGTGAGAACTCTCGTAATGGAGTTTGAACTGGCACCTGTAGTCAGGCAAGTCTTCCAATGGTAGAAATTTCTCTAAAATCTACTGGGTTGCATTTGCTTGAGTTGTTGGCTGAGTGTTCTTTTGGAGATTCTTAAACAATCTGGGCTGATGCTATGACAAGAGAGTGTCCCTCCAAAACCTGACAGTAGAGTCCCACTGCCAAGAACAACATCTACACAACTCAGTGAACATGAGAGGTTGAGCAGCTGCCTACATGAAGCCTTCATCTCTGTGTTCTAGTCTCTGCAGTGTAGGAAGGTACTCTGTATGATACAGAAAAAAAAACCAAACCTGGATACCAAGCCAGCCACAAAAACCTCAACCTACGATTTGTCCTGCCTTCAAGATGTACTAAAGCAATGGTGGTACAGAACTCGAGGGAATGACCAACCAATGTCTGGTTTAACTTGAGCCCATGCCCTATCTTGTCTGGCTGACCAGGAACAGGAAACTAGATAGCACAGGGACCTCAGGTAGAACAAAACACCACTGACTAAAAACTAAAATTGAATAAAATAAATCAGGGAAATGATTCATAACCACATTCCTGATATTCTACTATACTTACACATTTGTGCCTTGTCCATTTGTCATCAGAGAGGCTTCTGCTGGCATTAGATGGGAATGGGTGCCAAGACTTACAGAAAGCATCATTCAGAGAAAGAGTTTAAATTGGAGGTCTCCATTAGGTCCCTCCCTTCAGAGCTTAGGAAATCCCATGGGAGAGGAGAAAAAAAGATTGCAGGAGTAAGAGGGGATGTTAGACACTAGGAGTAAGACATATATATATATATATATAGGATTACTGGAAGGAGTAGAAGGAAGAAAACTGTGGTCAGGATGTGTTATTTGAGAGAAGAGTCAATTTCTTTTCTTTTCTTTCTCTTTTGTTTTGGTGTTGGAGTTAGGGTTTCTCTCTGTGCAGCTCTCACTGTCCTCGAACTTGCTCTGTAGACCAGGTTGGACTCAAACTCAGAAATCCTCTTGCCTCTGTTTTCTGAGTGCTCTATTCATGCAAGATGTTTTTTGTATTCATAGCCCTCATCACATTATCGTTATCCTTTCCTCAGTGTAAAATACACTTTCATTAAAACTGTGTAGCCAACATCACTCCAGAGTAATGATAAAGATTAATTTTCCCTGCTCTTTACATACACAAAAGGACATTTTCCTTTAATTGAAATCTCTCTAAAATCTACTGTTAAGCATTTTATCTTCACTCTTCTTATACAGAGCAATCTGTATCAGTGTATAGAGAAATAAAATTATTTTGCCTTCATTAACTCAGTTAACTTCATTAACTGAGGTTCTTAGCTGGGTTTTCTACACATTTCAGTTTGTAGTTTTTCTATTTCTAATGCTAAGCTAATGTCTTTCTGCAATCTGTCTCTTTTGATATTGATAAATAAAACCACTTTTTGAAGCCTGGGTTAACATTCTTATTACTTGGCCTACCTCTTCTCTGTCTAGTGACATACTCTTTCACTCATTCACTTCCGGGATGCCAGCACCTGCTCCTCGTTCTGACCCATCTCTACCAATCTTCACAGAAATGTACATCATTGGAAGAGTTCCCCTTCTACCACTTTTTCTCTCAATTACTGGTTCTTCTCAAGAGTTGCCTTCCCAATCCATGTCCTCATGTCTTCAGAGCATGGTGCTCTCAGACTTAACCCTCAGAAGCATCCTACTGTGCAGCTTTTGGAAATCCTAACAAGATCGCAGATCTGCTCCACGAATCCATCTGTTCCTTTGCAAGCTCATCATATCAAGCTCCCATGTTCTTCTAACCCTAGCAAACCCATCCAAAAAGCTGTCCCACCTTCCCACCATGCCCTTTATCTCTAATTTCAGATTTTATTGCTTTTAATTATATAATATAATAAAGGAATGTCTTATTGGTAAAATTTCTATTGTATGTCTCTGGTTTTATGGAGTTCAGGATATGGTTTATAAGTGGAAAATCTAAAAGAGATAACAGCCATTTTTAGAATTTAATAGGTCAACAATAGATAAAAAGAAAACATTTCATGCTATTTTATCGACACATTCTAACAGCTCACATACAACATGTAAATTAACTATTGAATGTAATTTTCAGATCAAATGAATTGAAAAATAATTTTTTACTTATTGCATAAGAAAAATGAAATATAATAAACACATCTACTTAGTACCTTGAATTGTAAATACATATTAAAACTATCTGAAGGAACTTAAAAATGCCAATTCTAGAACCTTCTTGCATATCTATTACAACAAAATATCTATGGTACAGCATCTGCATTGATGTTTGCTTCAGTCTGTACCAGTAATTATAAACTCATTCAGGTTAATGAACCCTCACTCTTTCAAGGGATGAATGAGACTAAGTTCCTATAGTAACTCTTCCTGAGAACCACCCATAGCCAGGGCAGTATTAAGGGTTCAAACTTTTGTCCCCACCCTCTGACATAATGTTGCCCAGATGGCTTCCTAATTGCCTTGTTTTACTTTAGTTTGGTTAAAAAAAATAGTTGTCACTTACTTAAAATAAACCCAAGGAACTATGTGTTTTAATTACTGTAATGATCATTGCTTAAATACAGGCTTTTTAATCATTCAACTAGAAAAACATACACTATTGTGAAATAGCTGGGTAGAAATTAAAACACTGACCACCGATTATAGCTTTTGTATACAAGAGTATTTTTAATGGCGATTAGCACATACATTCAGTACTAACGGCTAACTCTAGTTTACCTTTGAAGACATGTTCTTACTTAAACAAAAAGTTTTGCTTTTACTTGCCTGTTTTAAGTTAAATTTTACTCAGGGAAGAGAGGCTTAAAGGAGCTATTTACTTTGCAGATTCACACAGTAATTTGATTCATACACACTCTCCAAATTCTCCAAATAAGATGGACAAAGCAGGGGAAGCCAGTGACTCACTGCAAAGCGATGGCCTGCTCGGTATAGAAAAGTATCTGTGAGGTTCTAAAATGCTAAGCATCATTTCAGGTACCCTAAAGGAATTCTCTGTATTTACCTTCACACTCTCTGGTCGCATGAACAGAACAGGACTGATACACCATGAATTTGACAGGAAATGATGTCACAGACCACCTTTCATGCACAGTAATATTTCACAGCCTCCAAACTCTGCATTATCCTTTCTTAGTAATTCTTGGCAGTTGTAGCAAATGTGTGCCCTTTATAGCTGGTTATTTAATGCAAGTGGCCAAACTGGGAGGCTGGTGTTGTTCTTAAAGGTCAAATGAATTGGAAAACACATGCTGACTATTTATTCAGTCAAATACATTTTTATAATGAGAAAAGAGGCCCAGGGATTGACAAAACATATTGGACTATGCAAGCAGTGTTCTAACAAACCTTGAATCTCCTCAGCTGCCCTCTGTGAGGCAATTGCTAAATGATTAGCATGCTGAAATAATTTTTTGCAAAATAAGTTAAAAGTATATTCTGGATTCAGGCTAGTACATGCCTAAGACTTAGCTCGAAGACAAGAGACAGCAATCAACCTCAAGCATTGCACAAGCCAGGGGTCTCAGCTCAATGTCCTCATTAGCCACAAGAAAACCTGATGAGAAAGGAATTATTTGGTATGAGGTCACAATGCCATTAATTCTGAGAGCTGAAAGGAATCCCTAAGTTGACTAACTCCCAACTTAGTCTCAAATGTTTTCAGATTTTCAATCAAGGAATTTCTCATTTGTTTAATTCTAGTTCTTTTTTTATTAAGTTCTTGATTATGTTAAAAAAAGTACTACCAAAGGGTATCAGCCTAGTCACCTGAATGGACCATTCCTCTCTTGCTGCATTGTTGTCCTTCAAGGCTGTTATCCTCCTATAGCTTTCCTTGAGCCTTTACAAACCTAGGTTTTCAAAGGTACTGGATATCTTCCTTTTTGCTGTTGATGTATATGCATACATGAATCTTATTTTAATTTTTTAATTCAATCTATGGTAAGAGCATTTTCCCAGTTGAGGAGAGAGTTAACATAAGAAGTTGAGGATTCAAGGGGATTATTACAGAAGGATAAAAATGTGAAATCAATTTTAGGACCCTACACAAAGCATATCAAATGGTATGTGGCGAATTAATTCTAGCCCTATAGGTTTTTTTTTTATTTTAAGAGAAACAGGTAAAATTAATTTCAATTTACAATTCAAGTATCTGGGATTTCTAAATTATCAAAACTCAAGAAGAATAGAGCAGAGTAGTCTTGATTTCACTAAAATGCTTTTGATGAATGGGGTTGGGATTGAGAGCACACACTTTCATTTTGTTTTATGATTCTTAGCTCTGCACCAAAACATCTAGGGAAGACTTCCCTGGATTAGACATCATTAGGGAATTAGTGAGATTCAGGTCTGTGTTTGTGTCTATGATTCAGTTTCTGGGATTTAAATCTAATCGATGAAATAATGTTTTGGTTCATAAAATTTTGAAAGCATTACTGGGATGTGTTGAGATGTAGGAAGTAGGGTTTGGTTAGAGTCACTAGAGTTGTTTTAGTGGGGCTACCTAGTACCCTGATCACTTTCACTTTCTGTATTCAGTTTTTCTCTACTTCAGGCCTAACAAGAAGTGAAAAAGAGCCTCTGCCAGCATCCGCTGCAGCCCTCAGCTCCTGCATCCCTAAATTCCTGCAACCACCTGCTCCTACAGTCGTCAGCCCCTGCAATCAGCAGCTCCTCAGCTCCTGCAGCCCTCAGCTCCTGCAGTCCTCAGCTCCTGCAGCCCTCAGATGCTGAAGCCTTTAGCTCTTACAGCCACCTGCTCCTGTATCCAAAACTCTTTTCACTGTCCTCTGCTGAAACTCACAGGGTTAACCACCATCCCCTAAAATAGAATGAATCCCCTAAAATAGTGGAGCAAAAATAAAGCCTTCCTGCCATACCTTGTTTTATTTTTGTTATTTATCACAGTGCTGAGAAAAGTGACCAGAATGTGTTTAGTTCAAAATTTAAAGTATTTTATATTGCACATTAAAGACTATTACATTAAAATAAAAGGTAGCCACATAACTATATACAATTGAATACAAATACTTTTTTCTTATTCATGGACACAGGATGTGATAGAAATCTTTGAAACTATATTTCTAGGGACTATCTCCCTTTGACAGAACACTTTCTTCCTATTTAGCCTCATGAGAAATGCCTGTAACACATTTCATTGTATTAACTTTGTTGATGAAGATTCAGCAGCTTTTTTTTCTTCTCCACATTTAGTAATTTTCACTTAGGTCTAGAAAAGTTCTTAACCCTTTTTACATTTAAATATGAGAGCCACTGCCATCTTACTTTACAGATGAGGAAGCTGACTGCCAATATCACATGAGGGTATAAAATAAGAGAGACAACATGTGTTCAGGATGAGCCTGACCCGAAGAGAGACTCAGTCTTTATCCTTGGCTCCTGGGTGGTAAATGTGGAGTCCTTGGGATGGTACCTGCTCAGAAAAGACACTTTTGCTTACCTGGGGATTTTGGACTTTGCAAAGTCAATGAGCTTATTATTTGTAGTGTAACTGTTTAGGGCCATCAATAAGTCCCATTTACTCCAAGGGATGGAACTTAAAGTCAGCCACATGATTGGATGAAGTAAATCATAATCATGCCTCCTGGTAAGCTCCTGCTTCATCAGGTGGACTAGCTGCTCCCTATCTGGTCAGGAATTGATGTTATTCACAAAGCCAATCACGTTATCAGTAAGATCTCAAGTGCACCCTACCTAACCACTTGATATACAAAGTTTGACTCTCACCTCTCTTCCTACTTCATGCTACACATGAGTACAACCCGATGTGCTCTCCTGGGCCATGATGCGCTTTTGCCCTAGGCTTCAAGTATATGCGCCCAACACATTGTAGTCTATCTTATCCGTCCTCTGGTAAATGTCATACACTTGGCCTTTTTTACTACGTAAAGATCAAGTATCCTTTTTACAAGTATAGTGACTAGGAAGTAGACAGTCAGAACAACAAAGAACAAATGAAATGAATCAATATTTCAAGCGAAGAAAACAGAATAAAGCTTTCCTGTCACATCATTTTCCACCATAACTATGTCTCATCTCTCCGCCTACTCAACAGAAGTTGAGACTCTGATTGTGGCACCCAAAATGAATGACACTGAGAAATCAAGAGTTAAAGAGAATGAACAAGAAGCTTTTCCAGGGTCAGAACCAAGGTAGGTGTGCACATTAAATGTGCTTTAGGGTTATTTTTTCCTTTTGTTTTTTGTTTTGCTATTATGCCAAAAGATTGCACAGAAGTCCCTGGAAACACTGATAGCAAAAGATTCAGAAAATGGATTAATTTTGGTCAGTGCCAATATCAGTGTTTCATGGAGCCATGTTATAAGCTGTTCTTCTTGAGTCACTCAGCTTCTTTCAATTACACAGGCATGGTTTGCAGCCATGACTATAGCCTTGTACTCATCACAGTGTTCATAAAGGGAACACTTGATGGTCAGTGTTGGCTTCACTGAACAGCTCAGGGCACACAGAGGACCTTGAGCTCTTGGCTAGTTTTAAACATCAGTTTGCAGGATTTAATTATAGCTTATTGTGAATGCTGTAGATCTGTTCTGGGAAGTTTTTAATGTTGTCTTTAAAAACTAGTGAAGTGCAGGCTCAAAGTTCTATAGATTCTTTTCAAGGGTGAGAAGAGAGAAAACTCAGGGTATACTGTGGGAGCTGTGTCATACTGAGAATCGAGTAGGCTTCCCATTCTGGCTCGGGGGCCATGTTCACTTCTGCCTCCTGAGGCTGCTGAAATTACAAGTAAGTTACTCTGCTTTAATTTCTTCTCCTGAAAAGGAGAATCTCTTGGAAACAAGTTTAGTATTTCTTATGAATTTTCATAGTTTAACCTCAGTTTCAAATCCTATGTACTTGTAAGTACAAAATTATATTACTCAGGCAATAAAACAACCCAAAACATTTTTATATGTTCTCTCAACGAACATATAGGCATGATAGTATCATAGATCATAGAACCAAGTTGTGTGGGTCGACAAAAAACATTATGTTATTTTCCTTGAATAAATTTAAAAGGTAACAACAACATAGCCATACTTGATTAGAAGTTGGAGTATATCAATACCTTTAAAGGTTTGGTTTTAGTCCCAGTTCTTAGTTATTATGGAATAGATTGCCTATTTAAGCATTTCTAGGAAATGCTTATTTTGCCTCAGCTATGATAAAGTAATGACACTTTGTCTCTTGAGAAGCATGTACACAGTGGCTGTGGGACACTGAAAATGCAATAGCTTTAGTGGTACGATTATGCATGATACACAGAGGGATTAAAGCATCCTTTCCTAGATTCAATCTGCCTGGTGTTGTAAGTGCTTAATACAGAGAAAGGGATGCCTTTAAGAAAAAGAAAATGTTAGGCTACATTTCAGCTATATTGAATTTTGAAAAGGAAAGTGAGAAGTGTGATCCATTTTAATATCCAGTTATTGCTCAAGTCAGTCAAGATCCTAAACTGTAATCCATATCTTTTAGCTGCCTTCCTCCAAACTTCTGACAGAAGGCAACATGTACACATTTTCCTTCCCTCATTCAAAGACGACATGCAAATCACAGAGCACATATAATTGTTTTGCCTTAATTTTATACTCAAAAGAATTAAAAGCATAAAGATTAACTTGTTATTATGCAAAAATATTCCAGGAGAGAAGAGGAAGTGCTTTTATGTTTATGGCAGACACATCAGAAAAATTAATCTTTTATGTTGCTTCATCCATAATCACTTTGTGGTCTTCAGACTGAGAAAGTGCCCCTACTCCCCAAGGTTGATATTGATTTTGGCACACATAGAGAATAAAGGAACATAGAACTCCAAATCACTCTATTATTCATTTAATAATGAAAATATAATCCTCAAAATTAAAAATATTTGACTGCAAATTGTTGCTTTCCTGTAAGTTTTCAAATTCTAGATAAATTATCTATATTTAAAACTTTGCATTGAAGCTACTGAAAGTTTTTATTAGTTTACCTGTTTTATGTTCACTTGTGTGAGTCTACATGAGCATGTGTGCTCCATGTGTATGCGGGAGTCCACTCAGACTAAAGGAGAGTATTAAATACTGGCATCGGAACTCTTCTGTAGGACTCCATTTTCCTCTTCTCCACCTATGTATTGATGTATGTTCCTATGAATAGGCTCTTTTTCTTTTCTCCATGCTTGTACTTATGTTCCTGAGGATCCCATTTGTTTTCCCGATTTCCATCAAACTTTGTATGTCCATGATTCTGATTCTCAAAAATTACTTCTACAGCTTACAGTCTACTGAAAGAATCAGTTTGTACCTCAAATTTATAGCTGAAACATTCCATTTTAGTGGCTTCTTTTCATATAGATTTAGTTTTCATCAATGGTACTGTATCCACCCAACTTGGAGTCTTCATATCTCACTCTATTCCAATGGATGAATAAAAATATTCCAACCACCATACCCTTTTAGTCAACCCTAGAAATTCATTTAATTTCTCCTCATGACTATCAGTCTTAAGAGCCCTAAGTAGGTTTACGGTGTCTTATCTGCATATTAGCAGTTAGAGTATTTTGTTTTTCCAAAGTAAAGTGATTGTATTTCTTTCTTTCTTAAGAACAAATAATAATCACAATCTTGTGGGGGCCCATAGGTGTGAGCATGGTCCACCTTGATTGGAGGTCAGAGAGTCTGAGCTTATTTTTGCCCTCTCAAAGTTGTTGACAACAGATGTGGTTTATTTAGGGTGTGGTTAATTAGTATTTTGGGATAGAGGTGGATGCACTCCACCTGAACCAAAAGTGGGAGAATTAAAGTCTATTCCTTATATCATATTAGTGAAATCCATTGCTTCCCTCCTCCCCTTTTGGAGTATATAAGCAAGTAGAGAATGAATGAGGACAGATTCAGAATTGAGTATTCACTGAATGACCTTCCTGATACTATCCTATGTTTCTGTCTCTTATTTCTCTCATATCTCTGTTCCTTAGCTTAATAATTCAAATCCTCACACTCCTGTCCTAGAACATGCGAATATTCTTGAGGCTGAACTTAGACATAACCTGTGTGGATTATAGATCTTTAAAGCAATTTATCTCCCTTCCATAAACCAGGTCTCCTAGACCTCTGAATTAATCACTGCTCCCTCTTTAATGCACAGTAGTCCAGGACTGATTTACCTATCGTGTTGCTGTAATTACTTTTTGATGCTTTGCCCTTTTTATGCATACTATACTGTATGTCTTTGAATTCTATCTCTTTCCTTGCCCTCACACATCACTGAGATAATTATTTCTTTTTTTCAAGGATAAATATTTCTTTTCCCTCTTCTCCAAAAATGCCTTATGCGCATCTTTATGATCCTGAATACATTAAATTATACTTTATTTTGTGTCTATATTTCTTTATAGAGTGCTCTAAGATTTGATGCTATAAACTGGGTCATTGTATCACTACAAAATGACATGAAAGAAAAGGGAAAAAAATGAAAATTAATGAATTATGAAAAGTTGGATGGCTGAGTACTACTAAGGCTGAACCACATTTCAATGTCTGGTTTCTTTACCATTTCAAGTTCTATCCTGTAAATTTCTAAAGGTCCAGGAAAATGAATTTTACCACAGTGCATTAAAATGTTCCATAAAGCAAAAGATACATGTTTACTTAGGATTGAATAAATGAGGGGCTAGAAAAAGGGTTAAGAACACTTGCTCTTCTTGAAGAGGATGGTGTTCAGTTCCCAGCACCAATGTGTCAGCTCACAGCCTTTTGGGACTCCAATTCTAAGGGATATGATTTTTTTCTGGCATCTGATGGCCCCAGACATGACTGGGGTGCACATACGTACATGTAGGCAAAATGCAAACAACAAACATAAATAAATATTGAAATAAGGATTGATAAATAAATTATGAGGAACTAACATTTTAAAAAGTAAATTCCAGACAGAGAAATTTACAGCCAACAACAGGCTTCAAATAGTAATTTATGTCACTCTTTGTATCAGTAAAAGTGTGTGTGTGTAACATTGACATTTTCTCTTTTGTACTTAATGAGTTAAAGGAATAAAGACATTATTTCTATTATGGGTTAATTATTTGGCAGGAAATATAGAATTCAGTAGCTGTTGAAAAGTATTAAAGCTTCCGTGTGTTTCTTAAACAAATAATTAGAAACTAAGGTAAATCTGACACCATGCTGTTTTATTTTGTGAAAAGTTTTACACTTACAGCGTTTTTAAGGAAAAAGCCTGTATTGCAATTAGGATTTAGTTTTAAGCAAAGAGATTCACAGACTTCAAGCCTATAAAGAAAATTAGCATCCATTTCAGTTAGTTTAGCCAAAGCTGGAAGAAATAGAAAAACTCAAGAGATTAATTTTAAGTTCAGGAGAGATTAACATTTAGTGGAGATGCCAGCTATGAAATAAATATAGTTGAGGAATTTTAAGAAGGGAATTGTCATTTCAAATGTAAGCAGGAATGAAAAATTCTGTTCAATAAGGACCTGGGCATTAGAAATCCAGACTGAAATCTGTCTCCCAAGTTTCTGGTCTCCTTGTGCACAGGACCTGCTAAAGAAAGAGACTTCTGGAAAGAGACAGGACATGGGGCACTCTGGCTTGCTAGTCACAGTTCACCAGATCCGATGGAAGAACAGGTGCGTTCATTCACACCTAACACTATAAACAACAACCATTTGTGAACTCAACAGTGGAGTTGACCCAAAAATGGAAAAAAAAAATAAAAGGACAGAATTTTGATATAAAACCTTCTAGAATCTAAAAGAGATTTTTTTCATCTACAATTTTATGTAATAAGAAGATGATTTATTGTTCAAAGAAATGTTTAAATATTATAAGTTACCAGGAAGATGTGTATCTATGGCGACCCAATTTTCAACACTTAATAGAGTTAAATGTTTTTACAGGAACATAAGTTTTAGTTTGGGGTTATGGGAGTCCCCAGGGACATGACCATCCAAACCAGAGATTAATTTGCCTAAATCAAGCCCCTGAAAAATTTAGACATCAAGAACTAAAAAGATACAAAAAGAAAACAAAAATGTTACATGTTAAATCTGAAAAGAAATTTATAAAACTATTCATGACCACCTATTTTGGTGAAGCTACTGGTTACCATTTTACTACAACTCCTAGCATATTACCTGAAAGTAAACATTTAATAGACATCTGTTGGTTGAATTGAGGAATTGGTGAGTTAATGAGTAAATAATAGAAAGATGGTATCAGAATATCAGAATGATATTAGAAACATCACCATCAATATTGAACATTGGAAAATGGAAAAACTAACCAAAATGAGTCACTGCTAAGGTATTAGTTCCATTCCTTAGTACAGGAAGAGATCATGAGACTTAATTTTCATTTAATGTGGGCAACACTAAGTATGTAGCTCTTTGGTAGGGTACACTCCTACTGTTTGTGAGATGCTCAGTTTGATCCCTAAAGCCAAAAAAGTTAAAAAAAAATTATAGCAAGGAATCTGTGATGCTGGGTTTGTTCCTCAAATAGTTTGAGTCGGTGAATAACCATTGACAAAAATAATGGAGTAGAAGCAGCAATGAATATATTTTAAAATCATCTTTTCTTAACACTTAAGATTTAGCATTTGCAGATGATAGTGGATTTCAGAATGATCTATTGTTAGACACTGCATCTTGGCAAGCTTGTGTTTTTCTGTCAGTGTGCTTAATTAATGGCTCTATTACCAATTTATAAAATTTATGAGTATTTGAAGCAGTTCTAAAGTTTGTAAGATTTTTAATTGTGTAATGCCATGAATATCAATATTAAAATTCTTCTTATACTCTTTCTCCCTAAAACTCAGGAAATATATATTTTATCAATATGCTTTAAAAATACATTTTATTTTAACAAACAAAAAAACCCACTTTATTTCCCTTTACAGAGAATAAATATTAAGTGTAAGAAACTTGGAAATTCAAGCGAGAACAAATTAACAACAAAAGGGTTTTGATTAGATAGCTGTAATACACCCTCTTGGGTCTTTGCTGGCTTTGCCATTGCTGCAACTGACAGGTTCCTGCAATTCTTATTCAGCTCTCCTTTGGTGTTATTCCTTAAGAATGAATAATAAGCTCCATTTTGGTATACATGACTTCTTCAACAGTGATAGAACATACCCAGCTCTCAAGTAATCAGAACCTAGAAGCAGAGCAGGGCTGATATCTTTGCAGGGAACCATCAAACCCAAGGTGACAGTGTCAGTGGTGATTTCAATGCTCACATATTTGAGTGCTTGGTCCCCAGTTGCTGGAACTGTTTAGGAAAGATTAGGATTGTAACCTTGTTGGAGGGGATAAGACGCTAGTGGGGGCAGGGGTCATTTAAGGGTTTAAGCCCATGCCATTCTCAGTTAGCTCTCTCTGCCCTGTGGTTATGTTTCAAGATGTAAGCTCTCAGATGAAGATCCAGTGTCATGTTTTGTTGCCTGATACCACGCTTCATGCCCTGTTGGCCATGGATTTACACTTTAAATATTTTCTTCTCTAAATATCTTAGGACATGTGTCTCTTCATAACAATAGAAAAGGCAACAAAGATGTGGGTAAACATAACTACCTTTATTTTGAAAGCTGATTAAAATGTAATGCGTTTACAAAGAAGTTTGACGGACGTATCTTGTATGGGTGGACAATGCTCCTCTCAGATAACACAGTGTATTAACTGGGAGTCTGAGTGTGAGGCATAGACAATCAACCTATAAGTAACTAGTCAGGGAGGATAGAGAAATACCCAAAACAGCACAGCATAGTGCCACTGCTCTTGCTTGCCCACCATAACTACATGGCAAGTCCCTCTTTCTGAAGACACCCCGATTTTTTGATATAATCCACAGAAAAATCAACTTGGCCCTGGAAACTCCCTCATTGCTAAGTAGCTCTCATAATGCCAGAGGGTGCTGCTCAAGCTCCTTGGAAAGAATATCCAGAACACGTTTCTAAAAGGACTAGATGTTGACAACTTAGCAAAAAAACAATTTTTTCAAGATTGCCAAATTATGCACAAGAAATGATGAAAATCTTCTTAGTTCTTAGAAATATGTTTGGGTTGGAACAAAAAGACAGCACCACTGGAACTGAATTGTCTCCATGAGAGAAACTTTACTCTTGACCAAGAGGGTGCTCTTAGAAGACCAAACACAGCAAGCCAGGAAACCCACTCGGATTTTGTTTGAATACAGGTAATGGCTAGAGTCTGAGCTCACAAGCTTGTGTATTTTTTTTTTTTTAAGAATTGGTGTGAAGGAAATGGGTGGAAGGCCACTTTACTCTGAGAAAATAGCAGGGTCTTTGTGTAAACAAAGGTTTTACTTACCAATGGTGGAATTAAAATACTTGCATAAGAGCCTTACAAGGTGGGGGAAGATGAGAGACTAAAAGTTTTAACTCTTTGTCTTAAGCTCTTACAGTATTTGGAGGAAATGACTCAAATCTAATTTTCTTGTGTGTGTCTACCAGCCTCGTCTTTGATTACTTTGCCTCCAGCTGGTGACGCTGCTTTGGGAATTGTGGAACCCTTTGCAAATGGGAACTAGGAAGGCAAGGAAGGAAAGGATCATAGCCCTCCCCATTCCAGCCTGAGCTTTGTTTCTTCATCAGCCAGGATGGACATAAGCATGCTCACAGTCCTGCTGCTAGAGCAACAAGCTGTCATCAATTTTGCCATGAAATCCATGCCTTGAAAGTCTTCATCCACTTACACACTGAGCCCAAATAAATCTCCCTCCCTTAAGTTACTTCTTTTGAGTATTTTGTCATAGTGACAAGAAAAGTGCCAAATCCACTAATCAATTTTGTTGGTTCATTGCTTCTCTCTTCTGTCAAAAACATTTCTGAGATTCTGTAACTACAACAGCTTGGACAAGGAGTCTATTGACTTCACAACTTGTGGGCAGCTTTCCATAGTGCCTGTCATGCCCTGCTCCAATTGTGTCTCCTATTTACCGTTTATGTCAGACCACTCTGGCAACAGTGGTTTGTGTCTCTGAACCACAACAGCATCCTGTAATGCGATGCATTTTTCACACAAAGTACCTGTGGTTAAGTCACACTTCAAGGTTAAACAATCCTCCATAAGACTGCCTCACTTCAGACTTCAGTTACAAGGTCGCCTGCACTACTAACAGACTAACTATAACTGGAGGGGCTCCTGTTACTGTCTTTGTTTTCTTAATTGGCTGAAATTACTCACACAGCTCAGGAAAATGGTATAATTGCAATTAATGTTTTCCTGCAATTATGAGTGAGAATGATAAAATCAAGGCAAAAGACAAAGGGCCCAGTGTGGGAGCATTCCAGTTGAGAAAATTCAGAGACCACCCACAATGTCACCAGGTCAAGTCATTCTCCACATTTACCTCAGCCAAGCTCTGTTTCACTAGAGCTCATTATGCATGCATGACTGAATAAGTGGAAGCATGTCTTAATTCAGCCTTTTGTGCCTCTCTCTTCTTGAGAAACAGACTAATAACAAGTTGCATAAAGCAGTGACCCTTTTGCTACATGATTGATTATCTAGCACATCTAGCATCCAATCTAAGACTTCCCTTGACATAAACTCAAGAGGCCGCCGATTAGTCCCAAGAGCACTTTTGTCAGTCAGGGCTCAGGGAATTCCATAGACAAAGAAGCATCCTCTCAGAAACTGTGGACAAATGTAATTTCGGTCCCCCTCTCAGAAACTTTGACAAAAACTTGCCTATTGGATCAAGTATATAAAAACTTACATTTCTTTTAGTTTATCCTTAAAACAAAATGAAAATAAAACAATGTGAGAAAAGAAGTGGTGACATTCACTGAAATGCCAGAGAAGTGTATATAACTGCATTTATTAATAATTTTTACATTTTGGCGTCACATGCCTTTAATTTCAGTGCTTGAGAGGCAGGGGTAGGCAGAACTCTGTGAGTCTGAGGCCATCTTGGTCTCCAGAGTAAGTTCCAGGACAGGCTCTAAAAATACAGTGAAATTCTGTCTTGAAAAACCAAAACCCAAGAAAAAAAATTCACATTAGATGCATCAAAACTGGGGATTTAATGTAAGTGACTATATAAATTAGTGAAGGGAAAGCCTGGCCCTAAAATTGAGCAATAACATAAAAACACTGAAATTTCAAACAAAATTTGGTCTCAGCTAACTTTCCTTTTGTGTGAAACACTTTGCTGAATAATTGTTTTTAGGAGTGACAAAGAAATTATGTTCAACCTAGAGAGAGAGAGAGAGAGAGAGAGAGAGCTCTAATGCAACAGTAAACAGATCCATCCATATACATATTGGTAAAACAATGAGTTTATTGGTGTTACTTGAAGAAGCATGGGTAGCTAACAGAAAGCTACTCCTAAAAGTAGTCTCTTGAGAGAACAGCAAGTAGGTGTACCACTGAAGAGGCCAGTAATTTATCTCATAATCATCTCATTTCAGGGCGATGTCTCATGAGAATCTCATGAAGGCTTCACGAAGGCCACAAAAGGTTTCATAAGATTCACAGCTTCATCCTCCTTTGATGATCATATGGCAAAAAGCCATATGTGATGATATTGTAAAGGTCGTGACAGCTGCTCTGCTACAAGATAGGAATTGCCATATGCAGTCAGGAGGAAATAGCTAAACTAAACATGTAAATTCCATGTTGTTATTGCTGTTGTTAACTCAATTTTCTCATCTCTAGAAGAGGAATAAAGTATCTTGAAGGACTCTTGTGAATAGTAAAATTACTGAGTAAAATTTCAAGATGGGTTCAGTTTAAGAATATCTGTAGAGAGGGCTTTACTTGTGCATGGAAAGTTTTTATGCCCATAGTCCAGACATTCAGACACATATACTACATAATTGTACTTCCTGCCTGTCCAACATCAGTCATATAAAAATTGCTGGCTACAAAGCTTGATATAAAACTACTAGGCAAAATTAGGTTCTAAATAATGGTATTACATCATCTGAAATTTAGTAGATGGAATTGTGAATGGTTGTTATGAGTTCTGAGTAACACTAGATTACTAAATTTGGTTTAAGTTGGAATTGAATTTCTTTTGAAATGCTTCCCCCATTGGTATACGTGTTTGGACACTTAGTTCAATGACTGGTGGTGCTCTTTGGGAAGGCTAGGAAAACTTGTCAGAAGAAGTATACCTGGTCAACTTAGTGTTTTTTTCTGTTTCTGGGCTGAAGATAGAACTATGGTCACTCAGTTTCCTGTTCCTGTTGTCATGTCTTCTTTACCATGACAGATTCAATCCCTATAGAACTGTAAGCCAAAATAAACCCCTTCTTTCTCAAGTTGTTTCTTGTCAAAGTATAGTATCATAGAATAAAAAAGAAACTAATAATATTTCTTTTTGTTGTTTGATGAAAACTATGGACATCCTAGAAAATCTTAATAGTAACAATTTAGACAAAACCAAACAAAACAGAAACAAAACCCCCACTTTCCATCATAATAATAACAACAATATGTCTGCTATGCGATTCCAGAATCATGTGATGCTGGCCTTTATAGTGGCCACACACCTCAAGCAAGCTGTCCTACCCATCATCACACATTTCTACAGAATATTATCTTGAAGATTTCAGTTCTGTTTTGTTTTCAGACTTTTCCAAATTCCTATGGCTAAAATATCAGCAGGCAGTTAATATGTTCTTCCCCAGGTCTAAAGTTTTTATAGCTAAGGAAATAAAATTCCTCTTTCTTCCTTATATATAAAAATCAAAAGAATCCAGGTCCTGAAACAGATGCCAAGATACAAACATCTTAAAGTGGGATGACTTTTCCTTTACACATAATGGTCCCTGTTGCTTTCAGTATCATACTTGACCCTTGCCAATTACCAACCACCAGCTGTGTTCTGCAATCTCATGTTGGGACACAGTAAAGAACACTCCAAATTGAAGATCTCAAAAATATCTTAGAAATAAAGATTTTCTCTACCTAACTCCTGTGTTTTCCCCTTCCCTTTATCCGACAGGAAAGCAAAAGAAGCTAAAAATGCTCTATTTCAAGGAAAACCACAGAAAATAGAACCTTTTTTTTTTTTTACCCAAATCAAGACATTAAACTTAAAAATATTACTTTATTCTTTTTCAATCTTTCTATCCTAGAACTGGTCATTGACTATGTTTGTAGCAGATTTATTCATAATAGCCAGAAACTAGAAACAACCAAGATGTTCCTCAACCAAAGAATAGATTAAGAAATTGTGGTATATATATAAAATTGTATCATGAAATTTATAGAGGCAAATGGAAGTAGGAAAGATTATTCTGAGGATGGCAATCAAGACCTAGAAAGACAAATATGGTATGGTGCACACTTATAAGTGTATATTAACTGTAAAGTAAAGAATAACCATGCTGCAATCCACAGACCCAGAGAGGTTAAGTAACAAGAAATTCTTTAAGGGAGGTACACATGGATCTCCTTGGGAAGTAGAAATAGAACAGATTTTGTGGTAGACTGGAGGCAGGAGGTCATGGGAACAAGGTGGATCTGATAGAGGAGGGAGGGATGGAGGAATAGAGCACATGAGATGACTGGAATAGGGATCACTTAAGAGGCAACATGGAAATCTAGATCATTGGAAACTTCCTGAAAACTATGAGCGTGACCCTATTAAGGAGTCCTAGTAATGGAGGATACAGAGCCTGAGCAGATCATCTTCTCTAATCAATGAAGGCTACCAGTGATGGGATCAGGATGCCAGCAGAGCCACAAAACCTTCTGCCCACAACTGTGGTGATATTCTATTTGTGCTTAAAAAAACAAAAACAAAACAACAAAAAAAAGCTAAAGATTAGAGTGTGGAGCTAGCCTCAAGTTAGCCATAGAGGCCAGGAAGTGGTGGCACACACCTTTAATTGTAGTATTTACTTCCAAGTACTTTGGACTTAATCCCAGCACTAAGGAGGTAGAGATAGGCAGACATATGGTTGTGTGGAAAGAGGAATATAAGGTGGGAGGAGACAAGAGTTCAGCCCATTTAATCTGAGGATGGTTCCTTTAGGTCTCTGATATTTCAGCATTTACCCTGTTATCTAACTGTGGGTTTTTACTATTAAGACCAATTATAATTCACACTGTACTACTGTCCTGCCTACAA
>JAQHUG010000052.1:2280960-2291794 GCA_028555095.1 Dicrostonyx torquatus
GTCTGAGAGGGGGCATGGCTATGAAGCACCCAGGGATGTCTGAAGAGGGTAAATAAAGGAAAGAGCTATGATTTCTAAGAGGGGGAAAGAAAGTTTGTGTGTTAATTACATTTGTGTGTTTAGGTAAGCTAGAAGTTTGTAACTGATGAATGCAGAAAAAGAGGGAAGAAAACCACAGCAATGCTTTAGCACTCCCTGAGCACTTTTACTTCCTACTTTGTAGCTGGGAACACAGCTTTGTGATAACCATGGCAGCCACCATGCGCTGGGAGGAAAGCATTGGCTTTCCACGTGGTTTAATGGAATTCCATTGTGCTAGGTCAAAGTGAAAAGCTGAGGCTACACAAATTCTGGAGAATGCCACTTTCAGCTCCAGGCTAAGTTGCATATTTATACCTGTTAGTGCCCAGGTGAGAAGGAATTCCTTTCTCTGGGACTGGTTTAGTGAGCCAAGCTTTTTTTTCCCTTGTATATCTATGGGCAAATCACAGTTAATTTTCTAGACTAAGATCTTGTGTCAAATGAAACTGAGGTGAAGATAAGTACATATTCTGTGCTGTTTTACTCTTTTGACTATTTGAGGGGCCCATCACACAGCTCCTAAATAAATCATAGAGGTTTATTCTTAGTTATGAATTCCTGGCTTTAGCTTGGATATTGTAAACCTAGTCAAAGTGACCAAGATTGGAAAAGTCATAGATGTTGGCCTACAGTAGAACTTAATATTTTCACATACATAAACTAATATAATTTCTAACTGCATTCTAAATACTTTTATACCCAAAGAGAGGTGTTGCTTCCACATAATCAAAAGTTTCTTCCTGTATCAGATGGGTTACATAAATATGCAACTGGTCAAAATGCAGATAACAATTGGGGCAGGCAATCCCAACTGATATATGTACAATGAAATTCCTACAGGTAAGAATTGGAGGAACACTCTGGAGTAGGAACAGAAAGATACTAAGAGCCAGAAAGTGTATGGTGTAAGACTGTGTCTTTTATGCAGAACAGGAAGGCTACGCACATGAAATCTCAAAAATATGGCTGCTTAGATAATACCTGCATAGTGGCAATAACAGTTGATATGCTAGCCTGGATGTGGGAAATCTCACAAGGCTTCACCACCAGAAAAAAAAGATACAGGCATTTAATGACTGCTGGGAGACAGAACTAAACACATATACATGTGAGCAGCCTAAAAGAATTCTCAGCAGGTTATAGTTTGATGATGATGATGATAAAGATAGATAGATAATAGATAGATAGATAGATAGATAGGTGATAGATAGATATGCAGACAGACAGATAAATGACAGGTAGACAGATAGATAGATGATAGATAGATAGATAGATAGATAGATAGATAGATAGATAGATAGATAAATAGATAGATATGTGCAAAATAATATTAAAGAAATTGAGGGACAATGAGGATGAGAAAAGAAAAATTGAGGGAGGAGAGAAGGAGAGGTAGAAAGAATAAAAGCACAGCTCGTATGTATAAAAAGAAAAAACATTAAAAGGAAAACATTTTTAATCAAAGTAGCATTTTCTAGAATTGTGAGATATATTTGTCATTAAAAGAACATGTATAAAATGTGGATAATGGATACCATGAATTCTTCCAGAAACAGAATATTATGCTCTAGTTATACATGTTATTTTACATTGGTTTATGAATGCTATTTGCTAGAAATGTTTTGCTTACCTTGTGTTGTTTAATATTCACGTGGTTCTATAAAATTAGTGCTGTAGCTTCTCAGGCTTAGAACATTTGAATGAGTTGCTAGAGGGGCTTATGTCAGGAAATGGCATATTTCTTTGTACACTGCTCATGCCAATGCTGCTAAAGACTACACTATCCTGCACTGTCTCAAGAATGAAAACAAACATTAAATCATATTATAGACAAGTCCTAATGAATGTTTTCAATCAACAGAACAAAGATGAAGTGCTAAACTTGACAAAGACATTTAATCTATCTTAATATAAGATAGTTAAGCAGGCAGAACCACCCAGACTAGGAAATGACTGTGTTGGTTTGTGAGCTTCCAGATATTGATGGATTCCAAAAAGGTAAAGTTTTAGCCAATTGGTTACTTTGAGCAAATAGCATCTTGTGGTTCTAAAAAAATGATACACTTTCTGTTTACATATTGATCAGTCATCTAATGTCCAAGGTATTTATTTATATGCACTGCCAGTTCTTTATACTTTGATTTGACTATTTTCTGTTTATTCAATTATTTTCCATTTTCTATTTCTTGTTGTACATTTTGGAAAGCAAGAGCATGATTAATTTATCTCCCAGAAGAGGGATTCTAGAAGCAGCATCTTCTCCAAGGACTCTTGCCAATAAATGTATTGTGGAACATTTGTTTCCAGCTACCTAATGGTTGGTTAATAGCTTGATAAACAGATACTTTCCCAGTGTCCCAGTAAAGCATTATACTGTCATATTATGAATATTCACACTGATGTGGTTGGCTTCTCCTATTCTTGGGAGTTAAAAGACTCAGTAGCTGATTCTTTTAATTCATTGTCTAACTGCTCTTGGCAATTTTCTGAGATATTACTAGTACACACAGATATATACAGAAAGTTAAAATATCATAATTAATATTAAAATTTATTTATTGATATTCAAAATATCAATTTGATATGTAGGAAAGATGAAAGACAAAACATAATTTTATAGTGCCTTTCACAAGTAGTTTCACATTTTATGATGTTATTTTTGTCTTTGATTCACTTTCATTAGAATTATGTGCATTGTATGAGATCATAGTCAAGATTTATTCTTCCACCTGTGAATATCCAGTTCTCTGAACCTGTTCATTAAAGAGATCTTCTTTTTCACATTGTGTGTTGTGAGATCTTGTTGAAAATCAGTTAAACATAAACAGATTTCTGGACTTTCTACTCTGTTTTTTACTTCACAGATTTTTTTTTTGATAGAACTGTGGAGTTCTAATGAGTACAATTTAGTAAATAGTCTGAAAATCACATAGTGTGAAGTCACAAAGTGCCCTCTTTGCTCATGATTGTCTTAGAGATCTTGGCCCTAGAAGATTTTAGTAGTGAGTTTCTAGTTCCATAAAAATGTGTAAAAATTGAGTGTAGGGGGAAATTCAATTGAGCTTTGAAACTTCGGGTAATAAGGATGCGTTCTCTGTTAAGTTCTGGGGTTTTTTTCTTTTCTTTCCTTTTCTCTTCTCGTCTTTACTTTTTTCTTTTAAATAAACACCTTCAGGAAACAAGAGCAAAAGTAAAAAAAATTGAGATTCTTCCAAGCTAAAAAGTTGTGTACAACATTTGATCTTAATTTAGTCAGTAGGTCCTCATTCATCAATGACTCAGGTAAAAAGCTCATCTCAAAATTCTTATATTTTACTAGCAAACCTATGAAGAAACACATGAGGATTGGCAACTGTCAGAGTAACAAGCAACTAAAAATTCTATTTCAAAAAGTATGAAAAAGTTAGTTCACAACCTTGACATGGCTCAGGCTACATAAAGAGAGCAAATTAAAGTCTGAGGTTATTATATTAAATTTAAATTGCCAATAAATGATAGTAAGTACCATAAGTCAGTATTTGCACTTTTGCAAATGTGTCCTCTGGGAAGTCCCTTGGTCTTTCTATTACATGAGGACAGGTCGATGGTTCCAAAGGCAGGCCTTTATCAAACCTTAAAACTTCTGCCACTTGATCAGAGGAGTTTCCTAGCTTTCCAAACTAAGAAAAACAAATATCAGTTTTTATTTATTTTGTATTTCACAGATAATTATTATACATCTTTATAGAGGACAATGGAATATTTTTATATACATATATTGTATAATGATCAATTCAGTATATTTAGGATATGAGTTACTTCAAATAATAATTATTACTTTGTGTGTTTTGTTACTTTCCATTATCCCACATAGAAAACCAAAGACAATCCAAAATGATAGCTCCACCAAAGCCATACTTGGTGAATCAGAGTTTGTTAGAGATGCTTTCAGGACATGGTCAACTCAAAGGTAGCCAAATCACCAAAAAAGGTCGCTTCAGTCCAAATGTCATCTCATGAAAGTTGGATAATAAATCAGAATGTCTGTGAAGCCCACCAGTTATTTACTGTCTTCCTAGTCTTGGTAAGATAGCTCTTGAAACTTCATGAGATAAGTAAGGTCTTCATTTTTAGTGTAAAACTCCTTCTTCCTCTCAATTGCAGGCACATTTGAATTCAGGGGAAATTGCTACACAATATTATGATAGAAAGAATCCAAAATCTCTTCTAATGATTTTGAATTATATATCCCAGATTATAATCACACTTCTTCTATCTCCTCTTTTTTTCAGTCTGTGTGTGTGTATGCATGTATGTATGTATGTATGTATGTATGTATGTATGTATATGTGCAAACATGAGTGTGTCCATGTGTGTTTGTATGTGTGTTATCACTGGGGCTTGGTGGTATGCTTGCTCATGGTGAAACATGTGGTAGCCAGAAGTCAATGTTCAAATTTCTTCCTCAATAAGTTATTTACCTTATTCTTTGAGCCAGGATCTTTCATTGAAACTGGAACTTGCTGTTTCAGTTGGATTGCCTGACCTTGAGTGACCCTGCTCCTTTCCCAGCACTGGTGTTAGAGACACCCATGTCCATGCTAAGACTTTTTGTTGGTTGTAGGGATTAATGCTCAGGCCCTCATGCTTGCACAGTGAGCTATTTATCCACTAAGTCACCTCCCCAATCTTGACATAATTACCCTACTCTATCATGGAATACCAACACTTCCTCTTCCTCCCTGGCTGTGAATTTGCATTCTCTTTTTAACAAGACACCCAGCCTCGTTTTCTAAATAATCCAAAATGGAGATGCTAAATCACACTGAGAAATGTTATTCATAAATGTTCAGAAAATGAGTTAGATGCTGTCTTAGAGGTGGGAGTGTGGATGCATGGTACAATGATAGAATGCTTATCTATCATTGATGAGGTTTGAATTTGATACCCAGCATGGAAAAAAGAATAGAAAGTAATTTACCTAAAAAGGAAGTAAATACAGTTCCTAATTGGCTGACATTTTTTAAATATATATCATTTCTTAGACATTGTTAAAATGGACATTTCCTGATCAATCTGAAAGGTTATAATTGGTTGAGTAGTTTTCATACATTTTGAAGAGATCTAGATTTTTCTTCCTAAACCCAGTACTTCAAAATATATAAACCATTTACTAAGGTTGAGGGTCCTGTAAACCATCTTTTATAGCAAGTCTACATGGTCTTGGTCATTCTGTGTTTGGGGCAAGGTATATCTGTGGGTGTGATTGAAGGGACCCAATTCCTTTGTCCTGGGAGAACCACTAAAATCTTAGCAGGAATACAGGTTCCAGATGAGAGAAGAGACTGAACTATGATGCAGCCCACCCACACTTCCTATTTTAGATCTAAATGACATTGCAGTGTTTTGATAAATGATCTCTTCACACTGCCCAAATACCATGGAATACATACATGTCATACAGAAAATTTTGAGAATGAGAAGTGTGAAACAGTACTAGTTCTATCATCTATGGGCTTCCAAACATCTGACCAGGTGGAAATGGTTTAAGGACAGGCAAATCCTGCTAACCTACTTGGCCTTTGTCAGCCTGGAAAAAGCAATCGTCCAACGTTAGAAGAATTTCTACAGGTCTGATTTCTAAAGAGATTGTGAATTACAGCTACAGAGGTGAAACAGTGTGCAAGCCAGAATATACAAGAAAATAAAATGTTCTTGATTACCAAACTCGAAGAATACTCCTAAGCAGCCTTCATCCTGGGGCCACTTGGTAAGTGGGCCATGCTGAAATAAATAGACGCAGAATTCCCAAGGGCACTAGAGCCCAGGCATTCCTTCTCAAACTTTACATACTGTGTGTTATGCATTGGAAGCAACACAAAATAAATGCAGAGAAAGAGAAAGAGAGAGAGAGCGAGAGAGCCATACTTCTTTGAATACAAATTACAGCAATGAAAGCTGCAAGAGTATAAACTGTTCCTTCAGAATTGAAAAAGACAATTTTACATCATTAATAAATTGAATTATGAAGTGAGCTGGACTTTGATAGAGGAGCAGCAGGAGCAGTGGTGTATGTGTGTGTATGTGTGTGTGTCTGTGTGTGTCTCTGTCTATCTGTATGTGTAAATGTGAGTATTTTTCTGAGACATGGGTGTAACTTGCTGCAGTGAAAGACAGAAGAGAATAGAAGATTCTAGAATTGAGAGTGACAGCTCTGCAGATTCAGTAGACTGAACACAGAACACAGAGCTGTACTTTGGTGGAGAAGTGTGTGTGTGTGTGTGTGTGTGTGTGTGTATTAAAGTATAGAAATGTGTGCATGCATAATTAATTCCATATTGCAAGAAACAATTTAACAATAAGGTCTAGAATTAGAGAGAGGATCTAAAGGTCACTGTGACAGCTGCTGTCACTTTTTGCAAGTGTATCCGCCAAAAAGGTTCTTTCTGACTTCCTGGTGTTTAGTACCCCCTTGCTTTTAAAGATGACCAGTGGGCTATTGACCTTCCATTAAAGTGGTTTGATCAGGGGGTATGAGCCATCTCTTCCTTGGTGACCTATATTGTCAATGTACACTGTTTCAAGAGATATCAAATAGTAAATATACTTGTGATATGTTTTAATAACATAAAGCTTCCTATTCCACAACAGAGAAGTTACTTTTGAATACCAGTGTGAAGATACAAAGGGATACCGAAGAGACTAAAATAGCTTCCATTTACACCATGATTCCCTATAAAATAGAATGGTACATATCTCCATGCCTCCACATCCTAGCAGATTTCTACACTCTTCTTTCCCATGTAATATAGTTTTGAAGATATTTTCAGGATCGAAGTCCAGTCATTAATACCCTTGTTGAGAGTTTTTTTCCAGAGCTACTAAAGAATAATCTTTCTCCGTAGCTACAATGCCTCAGTACTTCTAAGCTTAAATATTCAACCCCACCTCTGTCACATAAAGAATTTATTTTTTTCCATAGCAACAAGTGAGATCAACAGAGAAAATTGAGTGGAGATGAAAGAAAAGGGTCCTTTGTTGTATTATATGAGATATTATCCTGAATGTTAAATTAGGATACCTGCTTTAGTTGTTCTCCAAATTATATGGGCTGGCATCCATTTTGCTCTTAGCCTAATTTAATTTTTTGTTCAATCACTTGCAAGTAAGAGTCTTGACAAACAAACAAAAATATATTCTATGAATCTCTGCATTTGGAAGATATCCAAACTCCTGGGTTTATAAGCAGAGTGGTATAGGATTTCTGCTAGATTACCAGGAAGAACCTTAAGCTATATGTCTATAAACTAAAGATGAGAATACTGACTGCCAGTTGCAGAAAGGTCAAACTACAATCCCTTGTTCTTTATGCTTCCCTATGGGAAGCTCAAGAGCTTCCAAGTAAGCCAAAGAAACCAGGGAAAAATATAGCTAGGATCTAATGCTCCTCAGTTCCCATCCATGATGCTCTTCCTACTTTGATCTCTAAGGATAATGGGTCACACTAAAGTTTGCTGGGATACAAAAGTCTCTGTATTTGCAGAGATGTTATTTTAAAGAATCCTAGTGTTTTTGTTAGTAGCTTGAGAAGAATGTAAGGGTTCCTTTTCTAATTTAATTGAAGCTTCTACTTACAAATATTCCATGTTTCCAAGAAAGTTAGCTGTTATGATGTCTACAGTTTAAGAGAAAGGTTTTTCTACTTTACATTCTTCTTCCCTACTCTAAAGTTATACTTGTGTTTAGTCCTGAAGTCATAGTTGCAGAAAGAAACCTGGGAGACGCTTTGCTACAGTTACCATCATCTCCTGACAACCGAGGTGTTTTGAGAATGGTAGGTTCCATTTGCAAAATAGATTCTTCTCTATACAGTGTGGAACTCCAGATAGTGAGGGAAGAGATTGACCTAGTAAAGGCAATTAGCTGTTTTAGCAATCACTCAGAACCTGAACATTTAGACAAAATTCTTCATATAACTTTAAATTATCACAATGTAATCAAATTCCAATGCTAGCCTGATTCTGTTGTGATGTTCATAGTTATGAAAACACTATTCTGAGCTGCACATGAGAAAGGATGTGCAAATAGTGTTGCTTCATGATGTTCAACTTCACCTGGTTGCTTCAAGTTAGTTAAATAGAGGGGGGATGGCATAAACACAGGAGTTTGGTCATAAAGGAAAAAAGGGGATAAATACTTATGATGGAACATATCTATCTTGATATGTGTTGAAATAATGGTATATAAAACTAAACAATGAATACAGAAAAATGCTAATAAAATTGGAGAAGTCTAAAGATCAAGTGCATCATACCAATTGCATGGCAGTAATAGCACAATAAAATGTTGACATCAGAAAAAAAAAAGCTGGGTAAGGTATTCTCATTGTTGGAGTTTCTGTTGCTGGGTAGAGACACTGTGACCACAGCAGCTCTTATAAAGGAAAACATTGAATTACAGTGGCATCTTACAGTTCAGAGGTTCAGTCCATTATCATCATGGTGGGGAGCATGGTGGTATACAGTGGACATGCTGCTGGCTACATCCGGATCAGAAGGCAACAGGAAGTCAATGATAACATTGAGAGTACCTTAAGCATGGTAAACCTCCAAGTCCACCTGACAGTGGCACACTTCTTTCAACAAGGCCATACTTACTCCAACAAAGCCACACCTAATAGTGCCACTCCCTATGTGTTTATGGAGGGCAATTACCTTCAAATTGTCACAGGTATACATGAAATTATAATCCCCTCAAAATAAAGTTGTTATTTTTCCAAGTTTATTCTTCTCTAGGTGCTGTAGATATAGCTCAGGTGGTAGAGTGCTTGTTTGTTTGATATTTAGGAAGCCCTGAGTTCAATCCTCGACACTGAATAAACCTGATATGGTGTCATGACTATAATTTCTAGTACTTCAGAAATGAAAACAGGAGTCAAGGTCATCTTCCACTATGTTGTTAGTTGTAGGTCAGCCTACATGAGAACCTGTCTCAAAAGAAAAAAAAAAATCCACCCTGCTCTTATTTACTGCTAAATCTAATTACAGTGGTCAGTCTCTGAAAACAATTTTGAAACATCTCTTATTACATAATGTGTGAGTAGAGTTGTTTCTTTGATAGAAATATGGAATGCATTCCTAACAAGAAACATAAAATCTAAATTTCTTACATATCCTGCTTAGTAATGACAAGCTGGTTATCTATTATTCTCCCAATTTCACATGCATTCTGGTCTACCCTGATGGAAAATACCTTCACACTTACAAGGATTCAAGTGTCCTTCAGAATTCACTTTAACAAGGATGGATATATCATCAAAAGGTTCCTACAAAATTCATTGGCACATGACATTGAACCAGAAAAATATTTCCAAGGGGATGTACTGGTAATGGCAGCTTTTTATTGATACTAAATTAGGGGCTTTTTCTCCATAAATGCTTTTTAAAAAAAATAGTCTCAAGCATCTGGCCTGATCAAGGCCGTGGTGGAAAGCAGGATGGTAGAAAATAAATAAAAAAAGAAAAGATGCCTTCCTTCATCAATTCACAGCTCACTAGTGTAGATAATAACTATAATTACACAACTATAAAAATACAGCATTTAAGAGCTGTGTAAAAGCGTATGTCCATGGTTTTCCCTTATCCCTGTTGCTTTAACTGTAGGCTACGTAGTGTGCTTGATTGATTCACAGAAAAGAAAAATTGTTGATTGAGTTGTCTTAAACAGCTTCATGCATTATGGGAATCTACTTGACTGTTGGCAAATTGTTAATTCTTTCTACTAGTCTCCATGCTTGGCCCAGCCTCTCCCTACCTTTGCTTAATAATCTGTCCCTTAGGGACTGATCTTGAGACTAACCTTCACCTAGCTATGCTACGTCCTTGTCTCTACTTGGTAGTAATAAGCAAAAGTCAAGAGAAAACACAGGAAAAGATCATAGCACAAGAAGAGATTAACTTCAGGGTATTTATGCTTTCCTTCAACACACACACACTCACATTTTCCTCTTTGTCCAAGAATTGCATCGCTGGAACTGGCTAAGACATTGTGAATACAACTGGGGCTAGGCATGATCCTTTGAAGCTCCCTTCCTGTATCATAACTCATTTTTTGTCCTTGCCCTTCATGTGCTGACTGATAATGACTTCTAAGTCTGGTTAGTCTCTGGGCAAATTGGTATCACTGGTTTGTTTTCTTAATCTTTTCGGTGTCTCTGTCATGGTCCTTGATCTAATGGTCTTCAACATCACAGCTAAATGTGCTTTCTGTTCTTTTCTTTTCCTGGCAGGACAATATAGTACACCTGGGGTTACTTCTGTAATTCAAAATTGAAAGGGAAAAGTGATAAATAGTGGATGGGTTAGGAGGTTGTTAAGGTTCAGTGGAGTTAAGACATCCCTTCCTGCTAGCTCATTAGAGAAAGTTTTGTGGACAGAATGCCTGCAAGAGAGGCAAAAGTTAACTGATCACCCTTCTAATCAGAAATCTTATTTTCTTTACCTCTTAGATCTGTGTTATTTGTGGGAAATAATTAATAGAATATTGCTCCTAGTAAGAACAATCAAGGGTTAAATAATTTGCCTTTCTGATGAACTGACAAAATGTCAGTGTCTCAATAAGAGCCTAATCAAAATGCTCCTGATGAAATGTCATGGGGTTAGTCATGTTTACAGAGTGCCAGGACACACACTCAACTAGCAAGCTCACCAGGCTGCATCACTCACCACAGCCATGCTGACTCCAATATGAAAGCTGACTTAACCTTCCTTTCACA
>JAQHUG010000052.1:2300209-2321394 GCA_028555095.1 Dicrostonyx torquatus
TGGTTCTCCAGCTGTCAGTCCAGAGTCAGTGAGCTCCCTCTAGTTTGGGTCAGCTTTTTCTGTGGGTTGCCCCATTGTAGTATTGACCCCTTTGTATAAATTATTGCTCCTCCCTTTCTACAGTTGAACTTTGGGAGCTTGGCCCAGTGCTTAGCTGTGGATCTTTGCTTCTCCTTCCATCTGGATGAAGGGTCTATGATAACAATCAAGGCAGTCATCAATCTGATTATGGCGCAAGGTCAGTTCAGGCACACTCTCCAATATTGCTTAGAGTCTTAGCTGGGGTCATCCTTGTGGATTCCTGGGAATTGCTCTAGTCCAGGTGTTTTGCTAGCCCCATCATGGCTCCCTCTACCAAGATATCTCTTTCCTTGTTCTTCCTCTATATCCTTCCCTAACTCGACCATCCCATTCCCTCATGTTCTTGTCTTCCATTCCCCTTCTTCCCTTCTCCCCTTTTTGCCTCCTCCCACCCTTCCCCGTCTCCCTCACACTCCCAATATACTCAGGACATCTTGTCTATTTCCCCTTTCCAGGGAGATTCATGCATATTTCTTTTCTCTGGGGTCCTGGATTGTCCTTCGCTATATGCCTGAGATACACTTATGAGTAAGTACATACCATGTTTCTCTTTCTGGGTCTGGGTTATCTCACTTAGGATGGTTATATTTAGTCCCTCCCATTTACCTGAAAGTTTCAAGATATCATTGTTTTTCATGGTGGAGTAGTACTCCATTGTGTAAATGTACCACATTTTCTTTGTCCATCCTTAGTTGAGGGGTATCTAGGTTGTTTCCAGGTTCTGGCTATTGCAAATAATGCTGCTATGTGCATAGTTGAGCCAATGAGCCTTGACTCATGACTGCTTTCTTTCTTGAACTTCAGAACAATGAATTTTCCATCTACATCTCTATTTCTTTTCATCACACCATTGTTTTCAGGAGAAAATGTATTTTTTCACTACTTTTTTTTTGAGGCCAAGAGTCTCTATGTAGCCTTTCCTGTCCAGAAACCTGCTATGCAGACCAAGCTGGTCTCCACTTAAGGAGAGCCTCCTGTCTCTGTCTCCAGATAACAGAATTAAAGACATGTGCCACAACACCAGGTCAGTTTTCTCACTTTACTTATAAGGACATTTTAAGACTCAGTCAGACTTAAATTAATCTTATATGCAATACTCTATCTGTCATGTGAGGTGTAAATTATGGACTAAAATTAGAATTTCAGTATCTTTGCAGTTTTTCTTCAGTCTATCACAACTCCCAATATTTATAATTTAAAATATAATTGCATTTCATTCTATCTGCTCTCTAGGTATATAAGAGTAAGCAAAAATACTGACAATTTGCTCATTTGGGGGAAGTTTAAATTTTCTTTTTTTTTTTTTACTATGATTTCAAGAAAAGTAAGACAAAGTAATAATAGATATACTTTTCTTGTTTTATTTTGTATCTTTTTGAGAATTTCTGTTTTAATTATTTTTTAATGAAATAGTTCTTTACTGATTCTTTGGAAACTTCACCAATCCTGCTGAATTCTCAATCCTTTCTTATCTACCCTTTACCCCTGTAACCTCCCCCTAAGATAACTCCCCTAAATTAATTAAAAACAAAACAAAAGGAAAAAAATGCCCCACTTCCCAACTTTACTTTCCCAGTTCTCCAACACCTCTGCATTTGCTCTAGTGGGTTGGAGGCTGTAATGTGTCACTCAGGATACATTTTGGTCCACTCAGCCCCACCTGTAAATCTTAATCGCAGTGAGTCATGGTTCTGGTTCATAGCATCTGTCTTCTATCCTGTGGCATACCATCATCACTAAACCCTCATGGAAACTTCCCTAGGATATCCTGCTGTTACCTGCTTGTCATGGGGATCCTACATCTATGGCTCTGTAGGATCAGTCCCTTCACACACACCAGTAGGTCATAGATGGGTTACCTATTAGAGTGGGCCAACCCAAGACCCACGATGTGGGTCTGGAAAGTAGCTGAGGTGTTTAGCTTAGGAATGTTGAGATGCCTCAGTCAAGGGGCAGAGCCGGTTCTTCTAGGCCTATGACATTGGGGCAAGCTCCCCAGGTTCATGGTGAGGGATGGGACCATTTCTCCCAAATGTGGGACTCAGGTCTTCCATTAGGGGTGGGGTCTGATCTTCTTCTGCAGTGTCCAACTGCAGGAGCAGGGAAAGTTATCTCAGAGCTAGTGAAGGGCAGGGCCAGCTCATCATGGCGCTTGGATTTCAAAATGCCTGGTTCATAGGGCACCATCTGGTAATATGGATTATGGTCATCAAAACAGACCCCAAATGCAGCAAGACCATGTCCTTTGACAGTTCAGGTCCAGATGTCACCAGAGTCCCAGGCCACTCAGACCAACAGGGTTCCAGTAACGGCACAACCCTTTGCCACTAGGTGGCAGACCAGATCCCAGGCAACCTTCTGGCCTTAGGTGACAACATGGTTCATGCATGACCATTAATGCGGCAGGACCAAGGATGCAGATATGGTCCTTAAGATCAGTCTAAGCCCAGACATCATCCTGGTCCTTGGTGAAAATCAGGCCTTCCACATGAGTCTGTTTCTCACCACTTTCACTTCTTTATTTCTGCCTCTTTCCATACAGCACTTGAACCATTCTGATTCTCTCTCTCCCATTTCCCCTCTATATATTTGCTGATCATAATGGCACATACCTGCCTGGTACCTTGTGGCTGTTTTAAGCCAGCCTAGATTGTGAGGACATAGGCTTGTTTGTAGATGTCCTTCACTTGCCTAAGCCCAGTGGCATTAGGTGGTCCCGTGGATGTCTTCAGGCAGCTGGAACTGTGAGGACCCAGGCTGACCCATGTGTAGTAAGGAGGTCACTTAGTCTCGAAATAATCACACAGAAACTATATTATTTAAATCACTGTTTGGCGCATTAGCTCTAGCTTCTTATTGTCTAATTCTTACACATTAATTTAACCCATTTCTAATAATCTGTGCATCGTGACATGGCTGTGGCTTACTGATTAAAGTTCTGGCAGCCAGCTCTGGTAGCTTCATGGCTTCTCTCTGACTCTGCCTCCTTTCTCCTAACATTCAGTTTAGTTTTCCCCACCTAGCTCTGTTCCTCTATAGCCTTGCTATAGGCCCAAAACAGTCATTTTATTAATCAATGATATTCAAAGCATACAGAGGAGAATACCACATCATCTCCCTTTTCTGTTAAAATAAAAAGGAAGGTTTTAAATTTAACATAGTAAAATTACATATAACAAAACAGTTATCAAGCAAGAATTACAGTTACAATATTTATATCTACTTTATCTTTCATGATAACTAAGGAAAACTACAACTATTAATCCTTCAACTCCATCAAAGACTCCAGAAGGATATAATATTACCTAAGTAATCAGGAAGGGCATTGTAAGTAACTTCCAAAATTCTAGAATTGACAGAGACATCTTGCTGCTTGGACAGTCACTCAAAGTTCTTTGTACTGTTTGGGCATCCATATTCAGCATGCAGTTCCATAGTATCCAACAGACTTTTCCATGAAGCAGGAAATTTCAAAGACATTTCCACCTTTATTGGCAGTTTGTCAGTCACTTTCTTCTGTGTCCTGCAGAATGCCTGGCAGTCTTTTTCATGAAGCAGGAACCTCAAAAACAGTCTCACCTTTAGGTAAGTTCAGCAGTCATTTCTCTGTGGGTCCTGCATGTCCAGTTCCTCAAGCAGTCCACGCAAAAGCAGTTTCTTGCCCAAATGACTAACAAGCTCCATAAAGAGCCTCTTCAGTGCCCATCTTCCTTTTGAAGTAATTGGTGTTTCCAGGAACAGATGTGTCTCACTGTCATGAAAAGTCCTAAGTTCTAAAACATTTTAAATATCTGATTCTGAAGGTCTCTGAAATATTTGAAAAATACTATGTAACTGAAATATATCTCCACATATATAGAAAATCAAACTAACATGACTACAAGTTTGACTATTATAAATGATGATTATATTTCTTAACTATACTTATAAATTATATTTTTAAATGAGCTATACAAACACAATACCTTAATCAAGATCAGAAATACATATACATAGTATAACAAAATTGACCTTAAATTTGTATCAATAAACTAAGATCCATACCAATGCAAATCTCTATAACATATTCCCCTTTAAATGTAAAGAAACATTTATGAAAAGCGTTTGGGAATATGGGCATTTTTCTTCTACAAACTTCTTACTGCTGTTTATTAAGTGACATAATTTTTGAAGGCTGTTCAAGGCAACCATTCAGGGGATATTGTCAATCATAACACATTAGTCTGGGGGGATTTTGCAGGTTCTCATCCTCTGTGGAAAGAAAAGTAGAACCTCTTTTCCAAAGCAATATATCCTTAGACCCATATTTTTAATACAAGATACCTTCAAAATATATATGTTGGTTTAGCTTAGTAGTCCATACAATGAAATGTCTCGCTGTACTTTGCTCCTTCACGGTCAAAAAATTCACAGAAAACACAGCAATATTCATAATCCAGACTCTCTTTGAATATTCCATCTTTATGTGGCTTATTGTTCTTACTCTATTGTTTTTTCTGCAAGTTTAATATTTATTTTATTATCTTTACTACTTTAATTATGACTTTCTGTACTCTGTTTCTTTAAAGACTTTGTTTCATATTTTTTATAAACCATTTTCTTCCTTTTATAACTCTATATGCTCATTTTCTTCTCTCTTCCAAGATGACATACATGTATCCAACACTGTGACTCATGTATAGATCATTTATGTCTGAATCTGTCCTATTGTATATCTGTAATTCTTTACTGTCCAGGAGTGCTTCTTAAAATGCATAGCGCTTTTTGAAAACTTAAGATGTGCCATTGCTAGGGGAAATATGGAACTACCTGCTTGCCTCATTCAGTCCAGCATGGCAGAGATGCTTGCCACCTCCAAGAGCATGCATAGTGCCTCATCTCTGGGCACACAGCCAATCCATGTTGCCACCAAGCAAGCTGTAGCATGTTGCTCACAAACCCTATTCAAATGCTCAGTCTCCTGGAAGAGCCAGAGGTTGTGCTGGCAACATAGTCCAGAAAGCCTGCATTTCAAAATGGCATGGCTTTTTTCCTGCTACCCCTGAACTGGGAAAACCTCTCTTAATGGAGCTACAACATGCAGCCAGCAAGTAAAGCTCATTCGGGGGGAAAAAAAAGTGCAACTGAACTTTGGTTTTTAGTGTCTAGAATTTCTTTTTAAGCTTCCTCGGGTTTTACATGGATTTAGCCCATCATGTTGGTGCCAATTTGTTGCAAACAAGCCACTAGTTTGTTCTTAGCCACTTAGCCCTGAAATAATCACACAGAAACTATATTATTTAAATCACTGCTTGGTCCATGAGTTCTAGATTCTTATTGATTAACTCTTACATATTAACTAAACCCATTTCCATTCATCTGTGTATAGCCACATGGCTGTGGCTTACTGGCTAAAGTTACAGCATCTGTTTCTAGCGGCTACATGGCTCTACTTTGACTCTCCCTCCTTTCTCCCAGCATTCAGTTTAGTTTTCCCCACCTACCTAAGTTCTGTCCTATAGTTCTGCTATAGGTCCAAAGCAGTTCCTTTATTAATGAATGATATTCACAGTATATTCACATTATATATATTATATATTATATATATTGAAATATTATATACATTATATATATATATCAATATATATTCACAGAGTGGAATCCCACATCACCCATGGGTGTCCTTTATCCACCTGGACCAAGTGACACCAGGCAGGCCTATTTTTTTAATAGATGTTCTTCAAATGTTTCAACAATAAAGTATATTTTACAACTATTTTATTATCTATGTTATTAACATATTGTTAGATTCTCACATTAGTGAAATAACATATTAAAAAGAAATCCACAATACACTTTTCAAATGTAATTTTCCTTCTCTGAGTCTCTGGTAGAAGTAGTACATGATGTAATTATGAAAGCCAAAGCTTCCTCTATTGTCTTTAGGTGGCATATTCATTCACTTAAGCTTTCATTTCAATACATCCAGAGCTTCTTCTGAATTCAATGTGTTGGTCAAAATCATCAGTGAAGTCAAAACTGGTGCTATCAAAATGGGAAGAGGTTATCCAGCATATTGTTTATAAAACATTGTGTGGAGCAGAGGAAGCACTGAGGGAGTGAAGTCCTGAAAAATGTGGGCTGTTGACATAGTCATAGGTGTGTCAAGGACTCCAGAGCCTCAAACACAAGGAAAAACATCCTCCATCCCTCCCCCAAAACCTACCTTGCCAATGTGGTTCAGAAGAATGGCAAAGTCTTCCTAAAGTCCGTGTGTGGATGTAGAGAATGGAGGAGAAAAATCCATCATAGTTTTTACCTCTTTTACTCTCCCTCAATATTTACAGCCTGAAGACTTCTCCCTTGTAGACAGCTACTACCAAAGTTAGCTAACCCTGTCTCCTTGATCTAGCTCTATACCCAAAATCCTGCCTCCTTGTTTACCTGCATGTAATAATGTACTGCCTTTTCAGCTTATTATAGTGACCCTACCTCTCTCCTCAACTCTGTATAATAAACATGCTGAGCTGAGGAGTTGAGGTTTCTCTAGCATAGAACCCACACACTGACTTGACCCTAGTTTTTCTGTCTGTCTTCACTTTATCTCCTCAGTGCCCCTCCAACAGGTCCATCCTGAGAGCTATTCCAGATGCAGCAAAGTGTGGTCAGTGTTTGTGGTAGTAAACATAGTTCATAATGGAAAATAAAGGGAACAAGAGATTTTCCATAAAACTCTTATATTGTTCAAGATATGACATGTGAGAGACCTCAGATTCGATTCTGTTCTATGTTAACTTAAGGTCAGACAGTTCAAACCTATCCTTGACTCTCAAGGCCAGATATCTGGAAGTTTGATCTAAGGCATGGCTATGGGATGTTTTGAAAATTAAGGAAGTAATTACACTCTTTTTTTTTCCTTGTGTCATGACATGGAATTCTTTGTCCCTTCCCTTTTGTTTGGAGTATATAAAGATCATGAGAAATAAATTTGGGTAGATACAGTATTTACTGGCTGCCCTTCAGACTTTTATCTGCTGTCTCTTGTTTTTTTCTTTCCTTAACCGCACTTCCCTTTTCATGCACATTCAAATAGATTGACTGGTTTCCAACAATGACACCAACATAGAGAAAGACAAACCCACTAGATAACACAGAACAAAAGTACATGCTCCTAATTGCATAATTACAAAATTAAAGTTGACTTTTGCTGGCAATATCTAAGGTTGTTATGATTCTGTAAGTAATTTTTGTAAAGGATTTGGTGTAGCAGGTTTGTCTGTTCAGTTGTTGCTTTCATTGGCTAATGAATAAAGAAACTGCTTTGGCCTATAGGGCAGAACTTAGGTAGGCAGAGAAGACAACTGAATGCTGGGAGGAGTTGGAAGAGTCAGAGAGACACCATGGATCTTTTGCCTGAGACGGATGCTGGTTAGAATCTCCAGTAAGCCACAGTCATGTGGCAATATAGCGATTAATAGAAATGGTTAAACTAACTTGTAAGAGTTAGCTAATAAGAAGTTAGAGCTAATGGCCAAGCAGTGTTTTAACTAATACAGTTTCTATGTGCTTATTTCTGGTGTAAGATAGCCAGATGGCCAGGACAAACAAGGGACCCTTTCCTTGTAACAAGGATTTATTTTTATATTTGAGAAACTCAGGTAGGCCTCCTTCCTTTGCTAAGATTCCTTGTGGTAGGAATGACATCATGTGGCTAGTAAGGGTTCTAGCATTGTGTTACTCTGCCCTTCCAAATGATTGCTACTGGGGCAGAGACTACAGTAAAAAGCAAGAATTCCTGTTTGTATCATTGTTGTAGAAAAGAATTCATTGGTCAGAAGATTTATTGAAAAATGGTGATTTACAGTATTTATCTCATTCTTATATCTAACATTTTCTCTCAGTGTATGGTACAATTTCTCAATTTCATATAGTTTCAAGCTTCATTACATATGTTTAAATTCATGTCCCAGGCTGTTTTATGGAAATTAATGTCTGTGATATCTACTGTTCAAATTTAATGCTAGATTTGAACAAACAGTGGAATAAGTTTCATGCACACTGGCATTTGTGACCTACTTTCCTAATGATTCTTCTCACTGGCTTCCTGCTCTAGACACTTTGCTGCCATATGACCCTTGACATGATTCCTTAACTATCTTAGACAATTTATTCTTCTATGCAACAGAGGTAGAAACCTGCATTGAATTGTGAAGATATTTAAAGTATTAGTTAAAATCTTGTTTGCAAAAATCTTAGATGTGGCAAAGGTGTTTTTACATAAGTACTTATTTCAGTACTTTTTAAATTGATTCCATGTTTATATCACCTCTTTTACTAGACGCCATAATTTTACCAGGCTCAGGTCCTCATTACTGTGCAGTTCAGTTATATCATAACAGAGCAATAATTAATTTAATTTGATTTGTCTCTTTGATGACTAAAAACATTCATGAGTGTTTTGTTATTTTTCAAGGAGAGTATTCAAAGTCTAAATAGTAAGTGTTCTTGAAATAAGAACCATTTAACCAGATAATGGATTTAAAGGGATGGATGTAATTTTCACTGCCCTTTCCAAACTTATTCAGAAAGCCTCAGGTGAAAGAAGCAGAAAATTGGAACTTACTTTCTTGCATAAATTTAAGCAACCACTCAAAGGTTATAAGTAGAAAATATTACATGAAAATGGAAAGAAACAAAGTTTGCCATAAACTTGAGTGCCTATAATGACCCAGCAAAATGAGGAAACAGCCTACATTAGTGATGAAGTTGCTGACTAAATTTACAATATGAATAAAGTATCTGAATCAAGGTTAATCAATCAGCAGAAAATATACCCAGCACCTAAGCTAGGAAAGAATCCTAACAGAAAGTAATCTTTTATTCCCCAGAAATCACTCTACAATGAAAGGCACACAGATGCTAACCATAGCAATCAAGGAATGCATTCCATCAAATATAACAAATGCTATAAAAAACAATTTATATAAAGAAGTCATTAATGCTGAATGTGGTGGAGCTCACTTCAATTCCTGCACTGAGGGAAGCAGGAGCAATTGACAATCTCTGTGAGTTTGAGGTCACCCTTGTCTATATAACAAGCAGAGTTACATAGAGACCCTGTTTCAAACAATAGAAAAGAATCATTACAACTAGTATAGGAATGTGAGGCCTAAGAAGTAGAACATTTTACATCAAGTAGCTATTTCAAATCAATGCAAATGTGTTAAGAACTAAAACAAAACAAGAAAAAAGAAAAGAAACTTAATCGCAAAAAACAAGGATGTATTAATTACTTTTCTGCTGCTGTGATACAATATATAACCAAGAACTGAAGGAGGAAAGAGTTTATTCTCCAATACAGTTACTCAGTGACAGAGTCTGTCGTTGTAGGGAAGGCAAAGCAGGGCAGCCAAGAAGGAAACTGATGGTCACATTTTATCCACTCAGAAAATAGAATGAAATGGAGAGTGGGAGAGTGGTTACATAGCCTCAAAGCCTGCCCCCCACCTCAGTTAAGTACTTCCTTCAGCAAGGTTCAGTCTCCTAAAGGTTCTATAACTTCCCCAAACATTGCTACTGACTGGTGGCCAAACATTCCAATGCATGATCCTAAGAGTGGAGGGTAATTACTCATCCTAACTGCCACAAAGGACAAGATGGGAAAGAAAAATAAATACTAGTACAGGAATATGTTCAAAATAATCAAGTGGTTTGTAGGAATAAAAAAATAGTCATTTGAAATAATAAAAAAAAAACCAGTAACTTAAATAGTATGAAGAGTTGACAAGAAGGTTGCATGGAACACTGGTTTCAGGAAAAGTTGACTAAAGAGTAGGAGCAAGAGAAAATTTAATAGAAATTGTGAAAGAAAAGTTCAGAAACATGCAAGAGTTTAAAAGTCACCAAAAGAAGTAAAACTAAGATTTAACAAAGGAAAATTAATGTGAAAACACATCTTTTAAAAAGAATGGTGGAAAATATTTGAGAATGTTTTTTATAAAAGATATCAATTGTTAGGTACAAAAAACCCACAAAAATACAAAAATAAAAAGTAAGATACAGCTCTAATTTAAACAGGCTACTCCCAGCACATCAATAAAATCAGATAATTTGGATAATGGCAATTTTTGGCAAGAACAAGGGGAAATGAGAACACTGGTGCCTATAGGGCACTTACTTCTTCAGTCCCTCTAGAAGACAATATGATGATTCAGTGTATATTATGGCATTTCTAGAACTCAGTAGTCTAATTTCTGAAAACATACAACATCGTTTCTCCTTTAATATTCATCTGGTCTAAAGCAACAGCCACTTTGTCAACAGTATTTTCTTTGGGTTCGTAGAGGTTTACAAATAGGCTAAACGTTGATTTCCAGTAGATTGTTAAATGTAAAAAAATGGTAGTTTTCGTTTTGCTCCCAATAGAGTAAAGAACCCAGTAGTTTCTCCATGAAATAATTTTTAAGTTTTTATTGCATTTTAATTCTCTGTGTGTAGGAGGTGTTAATATGAGTACATGTGTCCTTGGAGACCGGAGATGTTGGAACCCCCCGAGACTGGGATTATAGTTTGCTGTAACCTCTTTACTCCCTCAGTTCTGTGTATGTTCTTAGCCCCATCTCTTGCAGCGTTGCAGAGACAGTTCTGACCTTTCAAGGACCAATGAGGTAAGCACTTCTAAGTCAGAGTACTAACATGGCCTATACTCAGAGTCTTTCGGTTGCATTTATACAATACTGACCAACATACTCAAATGGGGAAGGGACTAGGATGAAAAGGAGAAAAAAAATGAGTATTATGTCCAAAACTCAAATAGAGTTGAAAATCAGGACCTTCATTAAGTAGACCACAAACAACAAAAACACACAATTGTGGAGACACCTAAGGCTCAGGAAACACTTTGGAAAGGAGCAGGTAGACTGTAAAAGCCAGGGGTGTTTGCTTTAAGAATATGTCACATAGTATGTCAGAACCTAAAGCAGTAAAGTCTGGCCAATGTGATTGCCCAAACATAAGATGAAGAAGGATGACACCAAATGGACATGCCAAAGTTGATATGGAAATATCCACAAGGTTTCAACACTAAAGAAGGAACTACAGGACATTCAATAAAGATAGGAGTGCAGCTGGGGTGGGAACAGAGCACACCAAAGAGCTGTCCAATTCCAGTAGCCCTGAAAACATACATACAAGTGACATTATATGGACTGAACAGGTTATATTTAGGAATATATATTATACATATACATATATGTATACAATAACAATGAAAAATGAGGCCATAGATTTGGAGAGGAGTAGGGAGCGGTATATGGAAGGGTTTGGAGTGAGGGAAAGAGAGGGAGAAATTTTTGTCAGCATAGTATGATTTTAAAAAAATTATAAAATTGCAATTAAAAAGTTCATTGATTCGTTTATCATACAATATATCTTGAGTATAGTTCCCCTCCCTCTACTCCTCTCAGTTCCTCCCCTCTTCTCTCCATAAGACCCAGTCCCTTTCTATTTCTCATTAGAATGGGAAAGGATTCTAAATGACAATAACTAAACAGGACAAAATGAAATATAATAAGGTGAAACAAAACCTAACATATCAAAGTTGTACATGGCAACACAGGAAAAAGAGCCCAAGAGCAGACACAAGAGTCAGAGACACACTTGTTCTCACAGTCAGAAATCCCATAAAAATATTAAACTAATAGCTATACTATGTATGTAAGAGGACCTGATGTAGATCCGTGTAAGCCCTGTACCTGTTGCTTCAGTCTCTGTAAGCTCATATTCACCTTGCTTGCTTCATTTCATTTAGAGGATAATCTATGTTCAATAGAAGGTTAAAAAAATAGTACTTTAAATGGGACTAATGATTAAAAGGTAAGCAAGAGAAAAGCTTAACAAATTTAAGAACAAAGAACCCAAATATACAGCCAAAACATTGTGAGAGAGCTAAAACAAACTGAGTGAAACTGGAATCACAACTGGTAAGTGATGAACATTTTACTCACCCACCACAGTGGTGCACATGTGTGGTCCCTCCTCCTGATGCTCGAGCAAGATGGTGTCTTGATTCCAGGGACTTGAGAACTTGACCTAGCCGGTGCAATATAGTAGAAACCCACCTAAGGGTAAAGGCAGCTGGGGATAATGAGTATGATTGTGATGTGCTGAAACTATGGAAAATTGTTTTAAAAATTGTTGTAAGTGGGGGGAGATGTGTGTGTTGTTTGTTCCCTGCACCCAGCACCCAGCACCCAGCCCCCAGCCGCTGGCCCGCTCAGCGGCTGGCCGCCTGCACCCGAAATAACATACATGAGAATGGTATTTAATTAAACTCTGCCTGGTCCATTATCACTGGCCTTTTCTTGGCTAGCTCTCACAACTAAACTAACCCATTATAAAAGTCTGTATGTCACCACGAGGTGGGTGACTTACCGGATGGTTCTACGGTACTTCCCTCTGCGGTGGGGGGCCTCATGGCAACTGGTCCACTTCCTTTCTTCTCCTCCCAGAACTTCCGTTCTGTCTACTCCACCCACCTAAGGGCTGACCTATCTATAAGCCAGGCAACTCTTTATTCAACCAATAAGAGTAATACAAAATACAGGAGAACACTCTCACATCAAAAAATATGTGATTTTAGCCATGTATAAGATTTTATATAGTATACAAGCTTTTTTTCCCAAGTTTCTTTAAAAGATTATTAAATAAACATGCTGATATCAAACACATAGCATTGAGGTTGTAACAATATGTCATATATATCCACATATCATATATGTATGTAATTTATTTATGTAATAAATGTATGACAATAATGCTATAAAACATGGAAAGATAAGTAAAAACATATATGTTAAATAAGCACACACCAATAATAGTAAATAAAACATTTTCAGAATATTAAATTCTAGACAAAAACTGAACAGTGAGAGGACACTATACATGAAAAATTCTACCTCTGTTGTTGTATGACTAGTTGTTGTACCCAAAACGCAGATATAGTATAAGTAATATACGAAGTCACCTTCAAGCTGTGTTAACGTAAACGCCAATGGGTTTCATATTTAAATTTGTTTTTTTCATCACCAAGAAAACTATGTAAATACATTCTAACACTTGAAACATTTCTGACCCCATACATTTCAAATAATGGATGCCTAGCCTCAACTATTAAAAAAATTCTTAACCTCGTAGACCCTCAGCTATTTCTTTCAGATAACCAGCGTCTACTCTCTAATGGGCTGAAGAAGCAACCAGCTACTTTTCCAAATCCCTTCATCCTAGATTTCCAGTTGGAACTTCATACCCATATACAACCTTCTAACTCCTTCAATATTTTAGAAAGAATTTATTCCTGCTAATAACTTAAATTTACAGTTGTATTTTACATGCTGTTTTGTTCTGACAGGCTAATTCTAATCCACATTAACAAGGAATGCTACCTCCTGTGTGTGCCCCCTCCACTGCATTTAGGAGCCTTTGTTTCAAGACCTTGTGCATTATAAGCTCTCATGTTTTCTAATGCTCCTGGCTTTTCCCCCCGTTGTGTTTTCTTGAGACTAACTGTACATGTGTTTACTTCCACACCCTAGTCCTTCTTCATGTGCATTTAATTTGCTCTTTAAAATGTGGATTGGATTCTTTATTTTTATTTTTTATTATGATTTGTTTCTTTTCGGAGATCCACTTAATCATTGTTATAAACTCTGCATTTTCATAGGATTTTAAGTACTTTTAAAAGTACTTTAGAAGTATTAAACCTGATCGGATTGCATTCCTACTTGAGCTATTTTTTATTGTAAATGTTTCTGACTTTAATATTACTGTTAACAGATTCTCCTGTCTCCTTTTTGGAGCGTTATTTAACTTTTATTTTTTATTATTTGCTCTGTTTGCTTTTTATCTCCTTCTGTGAAGATGAAGTGGTGAAGGAACTTTTCTGCTACAGAGATTTTTTTTTTTATTATTTTTATTTTCTGCAGTAAAACCCAAGGTTATAACTTGCCACCAATGATGTTCTTATTTCCAAACATTTAATGTCCAGGATAAACAGTTGGTAAATGTGAACACATACTGAGAGATTGCTTAGCGCTATCAGAAGTATTTTTTATTGAAACTTTCCATACCAACCACAGCTTCCCATCCTTCCTCTCCTCCTGTTCCCTCCCCCACCTTTATTCATCTACTGCTCCATATGCATTGCTTTCAGGCAAACACTTCCATGACAAAACCTGTGATGGTTGCTGTTTTCATCCCCACCATCAGCTGAGGTAGAATTCTTTTGAGATTATTATTTCTTTGAGGGATATGTGGTCCCCTCTTTTACAAAATTCTGTCCCTTATAGGCTTAAGGTTTCTAGACAAATGTTCTCAACGTGAATGCTGACAACAGGCAGTTCTTGTTCTGAGTGGCTTCCTTTCAGCTAATAGGATGCTTAGTAAGAATTCTTTTCATCTTTTCACTGGGTATCATTAAAACACCCACAAAATGCACAAAGAGCTTCAGATATTGTTAAGTACCCACACCTGGAGGACAAAATCTGCTAAGAATCACTGTTGTACATTAACAATCACCATTCCTCCCAATCACCCAAAGTCTTCTCCCTTCAATCACCAAAATGGTGTTACAGGCCCTTTGACCACAGTTGGGATTATTAACACTCTTCTAGCTGACTTCTAATACTAGGACAATTCCCTTCCAGTCTGACACAGCTACATATTTTCAACTTCTTTTTAATGTGCGATACGTTTCCATATGTTTCAATTAAAAGAATTTTTGATAGCTTTTAATACAGTACTTAATGCAAGAGGAGGAAGAAAACCCACGAGTCTTCAAAGGTGAAACTAGTGCTAGAGTACATTCATCAAAATGCTAGCAATCTGACAAAAATTCTCATTCTTCCAATCAAATAAAATCATAATGGAAATGTTAAGAGTCAAGAATATCAACATCATCAAACATCAAGTACCATTGCCAACGCCAATAAGTTGTAGAGAGTCTACTTCATGGAGAGCACAGAGTTTATTTCTATTTTAGTCATAATCAGCATATGTTTCTTTCCATTTGTCGTCTTTCTTACAAAGATATTAATGTAAACTTTAAATAGATAGATGTTCTCCAAAATAATTTGTGTAACTTATACAGAAATAGATAAAAAGTTTTGAGTTTTACTTTGAGCATTTTAAAGAATCAAAACACAGCATCATAAATGTTTGGTAGCTAGTACATATTTATTATAGCAATGATGAGGCATTGACTTCATAGTCAGAAACCCTAAATTCAAATCCTGATGGTCTGAATATACCAGCAAAAATGATTTTCCAACTTCTTTGAGATTTGGTTTCTCATTGTACTTCAATAATTATCACTTTGTGTAAGGCTTTTACATATTTAATAAGATAAGGTTTGTCAGTCTTTCCCAGGTGTGAGATCTGCAAACAATAGTAATGACTGGCCTGGCAAGATATGTCTACTAGTGTGATAATGGCCCAAATATTATGGGAGTAGCTAACTCCTTTCTATTGGGATTCAAAAACTGCTTCACAAGATAAGATGGAAGCCATGCATGGTAGTACTAACTGCATCAAAACTCTGTGGCTCCCTATAATATGGGCTCTAGGGTAGAGCCAAATACTATTATTATGCTAAATGGACAAGATATAAACCCACTTTAATGTTCTTACCTTTATGCCAGTAGCTTAGTGCATCTCTCAATCCTCATCAGAGAAGTTTATTTTTTATATTAAAGAGCAATTAACACAGAGACTGGCCAATGTGCAGAGAATAGAAGACTGTATAGTACTCAGTTATGATCAACACTGCCCCCAAAATTCAGGAGTCATCCCAGAAGGGAGGGGAGGTAGAGAAAGACTGTACGAGCAACAAGGGTAAACTTCAGGAAAGCATATTTGACAGCTAGCACCGTGCTGGTGCTTCATGTACAGGACGTGCACAAGATCATGCCAGCCAAAACTCCCAGAAAGGGTGAAGGAGAGGCTCATGATGTCTCTCCTAGAATGGGATCTATTGCCATGGATGCCTTCTGGGAGATGAAGAAACATCTCCATAGGGAAACATCCACACATATAGAACATATTCTTCAGGAATGTGACTCCACTCAGGGAATCCCTCTTGGTCTACCACTAAAAAGTCCTATATCCATACTAATTAGGTGAAGTCAACTTTTTTAAAAAAAAAAAAAGCATATACATTTGCAACGGAATCATTTTGACGGTGTTGAGAAGAAACTAGAGGGGCTGGAGAGATGGCTCAGTGGTTAAGAGCATTGCCTGCTCTTCCGAAGGTCCTGAGTTCAATTCCCAGCAACCACATGGTGGCTCACAACCATCTGTAATGGGGTCTGGTGCCCTTTTCTGGCCTTCAGGTATACAGACAGACAGAATATTGTATACATAATAAATAAATAAAATGAAGAAACTAGAGGGGTTCATAGGTAAGCGCATTTGATCAAAACACTTTATGTGCATCCATTCAATTTCCAATTTAAAAAAAACCTTCAACTTTGGCCACACATATTAGCAGCAAAACATTTTTAAAAATGCAGTGCTTGTAGTTTTATATGAAAATCTGAATTCAATGACCATATCCTTCTTTTCAGACAGTTTTATGGTAAATTTGAAGTTTGACAGTTTCCAAAATCACATAAAAAAAAATCTTTGGTTCAAACTTTCAAAATTCTGGTTTGGTCCCTCTGCCAATTAAAAGGCTAATGACAATCAAGAATCCAATCTCAGATAAAACTCTAATTTCTCTTGGATCTAGTTGCTGAACTATAAACTTGTAAATATTTGTATGCATACATATATACACACGTACTCATATACATGCATGCATACATACATATATGGCATACACACATGCATGCATACGCATACATACATATACACATACATATTCAGGCAAGTTTCTCCAAATCGCCAATGCTTTGAACTTCTACTATAATTCTCATTTCAGTTATTTTAACATGGCTTTGGTTGTGGTGCTAAAATACTGAAAAATAAGTAAAGAAACACAGTACTCTGTTATTTGCAATGAATGAAAACAAAATCCATCAGACCATATAATTTTTAAATCTATTTGTGGATCAGACAACAACTGCCACGAGTGTGCATGAATCATTGAATTATTCAGTGCCAACCAAGCATGGCTCTAATTCTATCAATGGCCTCTCACAAAAAATAAGTTATTTTCCAGCTGAAGTTTAATTGGTAGTAAACTCCACTTTTAAATTATAGAGAAGAAACCATCTTTCTCCAAAGTTTATATGTACATAAGACATGTATAGATACAGGTATATATACATATATATCCATGCATGATTGTTATATATACAAGATGCACATATACATGTTTGTACACATATTGGATATACTTATGCATACATGATTGTTACAGATACATGACAAATACAGCTCTAGAGGTAAACGTGTGGACATGAAGCCACCCTTTATGTTCCCAGGGGATTGGTTCCAGGCTGATCTAAGGATAATAAAACCACAGTTGTTCACATTCTTCTATATAATGGCATGAAATTTGCAGATTCCGCAATTTCATTCCTTGTACTATAAATTCTCTCTGAATTTATCCATATGATACCTAATGGAAATAAGGTACTGTGTCAGTATTATTTAGGAGGTAATGGCCAAAAAAATGCCTTCATGCCTTCTAATAACGATGTAGCGTTTTCTTTTCAAATATGTTCTACCCACAATCGACTGACTCCCCAAATGTAGACGGTGGTTATGGAGTACCAACTGTTTACACACACGTACAGATATGCACAGTACGATTTTTAGATACAAGGAAGAGTGCGAGTGTGTCTCATGGGGGATACTTAAATAACTCCATCTTGCCTTTGAAAGTAATCATGTCTTTTGCTGAGCAAAACTGTGAACATAATAGTGCTAATAGTCAGTAAGTAACATGGTATGGGGAAATGGGTGCTGGTGGGAAAAGCCCAAGAGGGAAGCTGGGAAAGGACACACAAGAGAAGGTCTTGCGCTCCCCCTAGAGGCCGCAGTGTGCTTGTGTTTCTCCAAGATCACTTCTCCCCCTGCCCCCCACCAGGCCTGAGATGAGAAGACAGTAGAATCTGTAGAGAGAACAACTCACTAGCAGGGTGTGAAAAGCAGCAACAAAGAACCCTTCTTGTTTTATCTAACACCTTTAATTCTTTCTTATTTGACCATCAGGAAAAGCAACATAGGAAATAGGATTCCTGAAAACTGAAATCCCAGTAACAGTTGCCCACAGAGCTTCCCAACACCAGGACATTACCCAGTTGGATACAATCATGTATTTGTGTGACCACCAGAAAACAGTTAATAAACTGACATGTTCTATTTTCTAGTAACACATCATGCTATGTCCAGAAAACAGCATAAGTCTAGGCGACAGTTGATGGTGTGAGGATAAGAATGAATACCCCATCACTCTACAAAACAAATTTTGCATCTTCATCCATTCAGTTATTTGTATACATAGAGTAAGAAAAATTCTATAGACTCCTAAAAAATTTTAATTCTTCAAATATGTATGGAGTCTACCTTTTTTCCCTTTCTCCTACTTTTTTTAGTTTACAGAATCTTTCTGGTACTGCAGGACTTTTTCCTGCTTGTACCTTTCCCCAATTATCTTCTTCCTTGTATGTCTCAGAGGCTAAGGGTGCCCTTTAGCATCCTTAAACATGGATTACCCACACCTTCATACCTGAATTGTGTATTTCTAAGTTCATTAGAATGTAGAGAATTTTAGAATGCCAAAATACCAGCATTATTGCGGCAGTGCAAGGAGCATCACAACATAAATCTTAGACATTTCAAAACAAATTCCATCATTATGTGACACTATCAGAAGAATAAAGCACAAATTTGCCAGGATGAATTTATTGCAATCTCCCGCGGAACAGGGTGTTATCTGGGAAAACAGGAGGCCATGGGAAACGGAAAAGAACAATAGTAAGTTTTCATATGTTCAGTTTTGTGTATCTCTGGCATTTATTCACTCGCTGTAATTGTTGAGAGTCTACCTACTGAGAATTGACAGATATTTACGTAAATAACATACCAAGAATTCTCTTCTCATTTATTGCTAGATTAAAAAAAAAAACCACCCCCAAGGCCATGCTTTTTACATCTTATTATTTTTTTTTCTCTTGAGGTTTGGTGGGTTGACTGGCTCAGTTAGCAGCTATCACTTGTGTATAAGGAGGAGTCTTCAGACAGAAGCTGGCACTGGATAAGTGAAGAGGTGTCATGCTCACACAGCAAAATTTGGTATGATGTTTATCTCTTCTGGGGCCTCAAAGCACTGTTTACCACAGGACCCACATATGGACCTTGTATGGTGCTTAGACTTCTCATAACATAGCAGTTGGAAAAAGTGCTCCAAATCAAGCAGGATAAGAGGCCTAGGAAGAAGTCACATGAGCTTTTATGGCTTTACCTTGCGTTTAAAAAAGGTGACATTACTCTTGCCAAATGCAATCAACCGAGAAAATCATGAAAATGCCCCAGGTCTAAGAGACAAAGAAGCATGAGCAAAGTGTTTCAGTTCCTGAGATAAGGAAGAGCACACATGGACAGTCAGAAAGCAACAGATAACAGCTAAGACTTCCACAAATTACCACACAAAAAATGTTGTAGTCTTATGGTTTCCATAGTTTAGAAAACATTTTTTATTGCCACATGCTAACATGAATAACAAATTAAAATAGCAAAATTTTACAGTGATAGTATCTTGTAACTCTCAGGCAGTCTCTGGAACTTCCCTTTTTCCCATTAATATTCAGTTCCTATTATAGTGATATTTTATTTGTTTTTTTTTTAAAAAAAATAAATAAAGCTTTCCTGAAGATCAGAGTGCAAAGCCAGCCACACTAGTCAGTTTTATAGGTCAGGCAGTGGTGGCACACCACTTTAATCCCAGCAGCCACACTAGTTAACCATAGTGGCTGGGCAGTGGTGGTGTATGCCTTTAATCCCAGCACTAAAGAGGAATATAAGATGGGAGGAGACAAGAGGTCAGGGTCTCAGTCTGCAGTCTGAGGTTTGGTAGAGAGCATTTTGCAGTCTGTAGTCACGCTGAAAACAGAATCACCTCTTTGTTTGTCTGAGTCTTGGTAGAGGTAAGAACTCCCTGTGACTTGGCTGTTTTATTTTTCTGATCCTCAGCTTGATCCCCAATATCTGTCTCTGGGTTTTTTTTTATTATTCATACTGCACCCTATGTTTAATATTGCCTGCACAAACTATTACCACCCATCCCCCAAACACAACATTTAATTCCTTGCCTTCCTAACATCCTAAGTTTAAACTGAGTAGAATACATCCAAGGATAGAGCCTAGTTTTACACCAGATCATAATAGACAAAGCTAAAGCAATTTCATGGTCTTGCATCTTGAAAATCAAACTCAAACTGCCATCTTTTTATTTGTGCAATATAACAGGATTCAATATTTCCTCCATCCCTAAACCACTGGTATTGAATATAGAATAAATAAAGAAATAAATAAGTTTTCAAACGCTGAAAATGGCATGCTCGTCTTAGAACATGTACCTCTTGCTTCAGTTTTGTTCTGTCTCAGAATTAAATTAACCTGAATACAGAATAAGCTTTGTTACTAAGTTAAAATTCTTTATTTTTATCTCTGATTTCATTCTATAACTTGTTTGTCCCTAAGTTTACTTAATCAGATGAAACATTCATTAGTATTATTCCCTTGCCAACATCCTCTCCCAGAAGACAATGGGTTACGAAATTAAACCTGCTGAGAAAGAACCTAAAAATCAGTTTCTATTCTGGGAAATATCAGCTTATATCAATAGATTTAAAGGGGCCTTGCACAAGCAGTGGTCCTCACAGGAAAAGTCAGAAAAGAATATATTGGGTAGATTTTTTTGCATTCAGAAGTCTTCATTCTTTGTAGAACTATGTCACAGATAACATGATTTTTGCATTTTTAAGAGTAACTAGGATCAAGTTCAAACATTAAATGGTTACTTTTATTAGCACCAAGTTCTGAGCAAGAAAATTTTTAAAGGTCTTATGGTACTAATGCTGTATGTACTTGGGCATTCACCTGTCCTAAGGGAAAAGAAAAGC
>JAQHUG010000052.1:2329385-2339890 GCA_028555095.1 Dicrostonyx torquatus
CTTTCATCATATTCATGACCTCTTTACTCATTAATTTTTAGATGCATATATGTTTATATATATGCATATGTCTTTTTAAAATAAACTGTTCAGTCTTTATAATGTTACTTCCATGCATGTTTTCACTGCTGACAGTTTGGTATGAGCTTTTTGTTGAAGAAGACTAGCTCTCCCTCCCTCAGCATTCCTTATTTGTATGTAGTCCTTTGTGTAGTGTCAGAACCTCTTGGGACTTCCTCCATCAACTCTGTCATGCTTATTGTTTTTGTTCTTGTTCACCTCTTATTTTGGAACCCGTGTTTGTAAGATTCTATGAGTATAGCTTATGACATTCGTAGGAGACACAGTCAGATAAAACTCCGTATTTCCCTTTCTTTTTTTTTTTTGCAGCATTTCCTGAGCCTCAGACATAGGAGAGTTTGTAGATGTATTCACTGGGACTAGACTCCCCATCTCTGCATTTCCTTAAGTTGTAGTTTTCTGTAATAGTCTATATTTGTTGCAGAGAGAAACTTCCTTGTGGAGGTGTTGATGGTTATACTTATCTGTGGGCATAAGAACAAATATTTAGAATGTAGTTACAGATTATGCTAGTTTAATTAATTGGTAGTTCTAGGTTCTACTCTAAAATCCATGATTTCAATGGCTCTGGACTGTGGTCGCACTTTCTCTTTGGAATCGCCAATCCAGTAAATGATGACATGGAGACTTATTATTAATTATGAAAGTGTGGCCTTAGTTTAGACTTGTCCCACCAGCTCGTGTTACTTAAATTAACTCATTTATTTTAGTCTACATTCTGCCGTGTGGCTCATTTACTTATTTTTCCATACTTCCAGTATTGCTTCCTGTGCATCTGCCTGGCAACTCTGCCTTCTTCTCAGAGATCTCTGCCCAGAAGTCCCACTTATATCTCCTGAATAGCTATTGGCCACTCAGCTTTTTAATCACACCAATCACAGCAATACATTTTTACACAAACATTTCTCTCTTTTTGTCTAAATAAAAAGGAAAGGTAATAGCCAGGCATTGTGGCATACACCTTTAATTCCAACACTCTGGAGGCAGAGACAGCGGGATCTCTTCAGGTTTGAGACCTGGTCTACAAAGTGAGGAGGTCCAATACAACTTGGGCTACACTAAGAAATACTGCCTTGAAAAAGAAAGGAAAGGTTTTAACTCTAACATAGTAAAATTATATACAATACAAACAATTATCAGGTTAGAATTTAATTCATGATGTCTTATCCATTTGTATTTGCCATATTCAAAGAAAATACTCTATAATATATCTTATCTTGATGAAGTTAAAGTTTTAAACCTTCCTAAAACAATCCTTTTAGACATCAAAGCATTTTCTTGGATAAACAATTTAGGCTTTTATGCCTCTCAACCTTACACTTTATATCACTTTTGTGAGTTTCTTTCTGGAATTTGGTAAGAAGGAAAACTGTAACTATAACTATCTCATCCTTATCTCCATCTACAGAAACATCTACCTGGCTACCTGGACAGTCACCCAAGATCCCTTTGTGACATTGTGACATTCATCTTCAGACCACAGGCCTAGAATATATGACATACTGTTTTGTGAAGCAGGAAATTTTTGAAGGATTATGCTACCTTGTCTTGTCAAAGTTCAGCAGCCACCTTCTTTTATGTCCTGCTTGTTCAATTTGGACAGCACATTGTCATCAGTTGAGGCAAGGGCATTCTCTTACTCGAATGGCTAGCTTTACCACATTGAAAGCAAACTCCATAAGGAGGTTATTTGGTGACCATCATCTTTTTTGGAAGTAAATTGGAGCTGCCAGGAGCATATATGTCTCACTGTAATGAAAAGCCTTATGTAATTAAAACATTTTAAATGCCATATTCTGTATGTCTTTGAAGTGTTTGAAAACCACCTATCTATATAAATATTTCTGTTTGACTTTTAAAACATACTTAACATGACTATAAGTTTGATTGTTATAAATGACTAATTAGTAACCTGTATTTCTTTATTATCCTAGATAGTTTTTAAGGACTAGAAATTTATATTACACCCTTAAATGAGGTGCATAGGTTCAAGACATTAAAAATAACAACATATTTACTGTATAACAAAACAGGTTTATATTTGTAACAATATACACAAATTGTACTAACAGAATATCAATACCTCATGAAATAGCAGCCCTTCTATTGGGCATACAACATACAGATAATAAATAATATCACATCATCAAAAGGAGGTTGCAGCATCCATATTCATTTCAGCATTATTCAAGAGAGTCAAGATATGGAATCAAGTTGAGTATCTCCCAATCAATAGCTGAATAGACAAAATCTGATGAATAAACACTAAGGAATCTTCTTAGCATTCAAAACTTAAATATTATAGTTCACAGCAGTACACCTGTAACACTGCCTGTTACTTGAACTAAATAAGTGAGGTACAGACATCACCCACATGGTTTTTAGCTTTAGGTGGAATTTTAAAATTGCAAACTCATAAAATTGTTCACCCTTTTAAGTATTATAAAAAGTTCTGGTTCCCAGAACTGGGGATAAGAATATTGAGTGAATTGTATAAAATGGCAACATAACTTTCCCAAATATGGTCAGGGAGAAGGCTTTTATTGTAGATATGAGGGAGTATATAGCCAGAGACATCTAGAAAAGTCTAGAGAAGAAAGAGAAAGTAGGAGACTCACCATGGCCAGTAGACTGAACTAAACCACGAGGAGAAAAAGAAAAGAAGAGCCAGAAAGGAAGGGAAGAGAGAGAGGGGGAAATAGTGAGAGAGAGAGAGAGAGAGAGAGAGAGAGAGAGAGAGAGAGAGAGAGAGAGAAAGCAAAGAAGGCCAATAAAGGGAACCAAGAGCCAAGAGTGCACATGGCCAACCAACATGGTAGGGTCTTATAAGAATGAGAAATTAGGGGAAGGGAAGTCATGAACTGGAAAATTTCAGGGTAAGGGGTTGGTGAGCAGAATCGAGAAAAGCCATTGAGAGAGCCTGTAGACTAGGGTGTGTTTTGGCATTCAAATACGTACCACAGAAAATCATTTGTTCTCTCGGATCTATAGAAATGTTAATCAAAATATGCAAATTTTCATTAGGTAGAAGACATAAGTTCAGGATATCTGTTGAAAATTGTGGGGAGCATTGTTAGTAACAAGATACAGAATGCTTGCTTGATGAATACTAAGATTAAAGGAAGCGTCCTGGTGTTCTTAGCACACGCAAAATTTCAGTTAGGTAAACTCTTTACAAGTTCTGCTCAGCCATTCCAGAATTCTGTATTAATGCATCACAATCTGCATCTTTCATATTTCTAAGTTGCACATTTAAAATGTAATTTATATATTAAAGTATTTTATACAAATTTTCATGACACTGTAAATAAACCCACCCAGTGAGGTAATGTTAAATGTGTAGAATAAAAGAGTATCAAGAGGTTAGGCCAGTGAGATGCCTCTGTGTTTAAAGTTGCTTGCTGCCAAGTCTGATGACCTGGTTTCAGTCTATAGAACCCACATGGTGAAAAAGAAAACCAGTTCCTAAAATCTTTGTGCATGCTGTGGCACACACACTCACCATGCAAACATACACATACAGAAACACACATTCATAGACACATGCACACAAATACACATACTGTTACATACACACACATACATACACACACACACACCTACAGAGTCAAATCCATAACCTGAAGTAGAAAAGCTACTGGACTAAAGCTTTGTTCCATGTTGTGAAGGGAAGAAGATATCTAATGCACACTATCACACTTCAGAATTATGAAATATGAAACCCTTAATCAATATATACTCTCCCCTCAGAGTTCACACCCCTTCTCTCTTATCTTGGCTTCCCATTTAACACAAATTACTTCTCGAAGGAAAGTAGCTCTTAGCTGATCCAAGGCCCATAATTAACTTTGAACTTCCCCAACTGGAATGTTATTTGGTGATGCAATCTCTGTCACCTCTGCAAAGGCAAGAAGTGGGGGGGGTCTCATCATCTGGTTTTCTCACTTTATCACATAATTTACCGCCAAATTTCATAAACACAGTCCATTTACACATTACCAAAATAGTACTTCTAAACCTAAGCTTTGGCTGTATCCAAATTGCATGCAAGCTGGAAACTCAGATAATAGTCTACCTCAGGAAGCTCATAATCAAAGAACTTAAGAAGGCTGTAGACAAATATTTGGTGACCTGGAAAATTAAAATATGGATTTACTTCAATGAATAAGAGGAAGAGAGTGTGCTGGAAAAGGAGAAATATATTTTCAATAATGAAAAGGTTAATACCTTTATTTTTTCTGAGATACTTTGCATATGCCCTGGCATGCATTTAAGGCACAAAGTAAATGGGAAATAAAGGTACCAGTAAGTAAATTCTGTGAGTTTGTACATCATGCCACCCAGAGCCACACTAAAAAGTTTGCTATGTCCCTAAATTCTTGCAATATTTAAATAGGAAAGACATTAGTAGTTTGGTAGAGGATAAAAGGCATTTGTGGAGTCAGAAAAGATACCCCAGCACTTGCTGAAAAAAGCATGAGGATTTAGGTGAAATGCCCCAGAACCCTATAATCCCCTACAACAGCACATGACTGTAATCCCAGGCCCAGGAGGGAGTGAGCAGAGAAGGGGAGGATTCTGAGGGATCACTGGCCCATCATTCCAGTCAGTTGGTGTGGTGGTTTGAAGAAGAATGAACCCTATAGACTCATATGTTTGAATATTTGGGTCTATGTTGGTGTTTAGGAAGGGATACGAGTTGTAATCTTGTCGGGGGAGGTATGTTGCTGTAGCACAGTCTCCTTTTTTCTGCCTCCTGCTTGTTTACCAGGATTTAAGAAGTCAACAACTCCTCCAGTACCATGCCTGCTTTTATGATGGTCATGTACTAGTTCTCTGAAACTGTAAGCAAAATCTCAATAAAACATTTCTTTAAATAAGCTGTTTTGCTAATGGTATTTCATCACAGCAATAGAACATGAAGACTGGTGAGCTCCAGACCATGAGAAGCCCTGTTTCAAACTAATTGGAGAGAAAAAGAGGAAGATATACAATGTCAACACATTTATACTCAATGTGCGCAGTTAAAACACACCTCCATGTGTATGTGCACATACAAACACATGTCCACACACATAAGGGCTTTGGCTGTAGATGGCGGTTCTTAATGCATGACATGAATTCTTCACCTGACCCTAGGAGTCCTTTCTAGTTTAAACCAGAGGCTTTTCTTTTGATTGCAAAGTCAAATGGTCAAGAGAAGGTAAACATCATTCCTTTTTGCTCATGTGCATCGTGGATTCATAACTGTTTCTAGAATTTGGCCATAGCCAAAATTTTCCTTCACTTTTATACAAAAACATAATCACTGTGGTAGAATTGCAGCGACACGGGAAAGCTTAACAACCATTTGATGCTGCAGCAGCTTGTTTTTCTGTTATTGTTGCTGCCACTATATTTCTGGGAAAGCAAATAGTCTTTGCTGATCATCATTTTTCTGAGGTATGTTCATCAAATAATAGGCAGTTTTCAAGCGCCTTTGACAGGTACAATTATGTGCACCCAGACACCCACACGAATAAGCCTGATGAAGTCAGACATCTGTTTTCCTACATGCTATTCCAATTGCACTAGAGCTCCATGATAGTCTGTTCTCTAACAGAGACTCAGAACTGGTGAGCTCAATCAGAATGTGAAAATTCAAATCAATCTGCAGACAGAACAAGCTCACCCCATGTTCAAGGCAAACAACCCAAGGGTGACTGGAGGGAGGTGCACCCAGAGGAGTAGAGCCTGGTCAGTTGGAGGACTAGCTTGGTTTCTTGATCCAAAGTCTCTCCAGTCAATCAAGGCTACCTTTCTACACACATTCAGATTTCATCTCTTCTAATGTGAGCAGGCTTCATTCAGGCTCTAAATGCAAGCTAAACGGGACCTTTCTTCTCTTTCCACCAACAAGAAAGAAGGGAATTAAAACCAGCAGGTCCATGAGATGGCCACCAGTAGAGACAGAAATAATTGACAAAGAGAAAAACTAGACCCCCGAGCACAGCCCTGGGTCTTTGCTGTTTGGGTACTGTGGGTCCTGGCACCTATGGTTGGGTTACCTATGGTTAGGCACCGTGGATCCTGGTGCCTATGTTTGGGTGTATGCCCTGAGCGGGAGCTGCAGTCATTCTCTTGTGATGTGTGAAATATGAAGTATGTTTGGGTAATATTTCAGTGCCAAGCCCAGGAAAACAAACAGCACAGGAGGACTTATTAAGAGGTATGAGTTATGATTTTGCTGTGAATTCACTTCTTTCATTTCATCATTATTCCTAAAGTTTTGAGCTAGATTAAAGATAAATATTTACTTTTCTTACAATTTATCCATTAAATACACACACACTCAAACATACACACACAGAGGAATGAATCCTGCAATCAAGTTCCCTCAATGCTTAATACATTAGTTCATCTCTTTGAAGGATTTGCTGTATAAGTTGAAGAGAAACTTTATCCACTTTCTTCCTCTTATAACAAAAATATTGACTGTACCTACATTTACAATCACATCAAAGTTTCTGTCACCTATTTGATCAGCTGACAAAATTTATTTATTTCAAGATTGATATCCTTTGTATCTGAAAGTCCTTCCACAGTCCATGTGTTAAAGGCTTGCTCTCAGGGTGGTCCTCTTAGAAGGTGTTGGACTATTTAAGAACTGAAGCCTGGATAGATCTAGTCACTTTCCTCTGTCTCTTTTACTTCTGGGCCATGAAGTTTGGGGTTGTGTGACCCCAGGTGCTTCTGCCATGTGCAGTCTCACCACAGACCCAAACAGAGAGCAACAGCAAGCTATGAACTGGAACCCCCACACCTATGAACCCTTGTTTATCTTAGGTATTTGACTGAGGGATAGAAAACTCAATGATACAGATATAATAGTATTTAAATGGAAGTTTAAGAGACATTTTCAGTGTAAGTTCCCTATTGTGCCTGCGTTACACATGATATTAATATCTCCATTTATTGAATGTATTTTTGTTGTTTCAGGTATTAGTGAACAAATTATGCAATTTTCTTATTCAACTATTATTGCCCACCATATGGTACAGCTAAATACATGAAGAAATGCATAATATAGGGGATGGGGAGATTGCTATTGGTTCCCTGAAACCATCTAAAAATCTCATGCTAAGAGGTAAAGCCAGAAGGAACCCAGGAGCTTGCTGGCCAGGATGTCTGGCCAGCCACTGAGCTCCAGCTTCAATGAGATATTCTGTCACTGAAGGTATTCTCAGAGAATGTCTCTGTCCCAAAGCACGGAGACCAGAGATAGCTCACAGCAGGTAAAGGTACTTGCCTCAAAACCTGACAGAATTTAATTCTCAGTACCTATATGGTGGATAGAGAGAATCAACTCCCTGTGACCGTCATACATGTGCTATCACATGTATGCTTATGTACATATACACAATAAATAAATTTTATAAAAACTAAATATGCATACAAATCAGATATTTACTAAATAAGTTGTAAAGCCATAAAGAAACAGAGCTGATGTCAGCCTCTGCCCTATTCAAGCACGTGTATCGGTACACACATGCACGGACAAGTACACATGACAAACAAAAATTAATTTTGATTTTGGCTGTGTTCAGTGAACATTTTGCATATTTTCTAGGTATCTATTTCTTTTTTAAAAGATTGATTTGATTTGATGTATATGAGTGCTCTATCTACATGTATGCATTTATGCCAGAAGAGGGCATCAGACCCTTCTGTCAATGGTTGTGAGCCATTATGCGGTTGCTGGGAATTGAACTCAGAATCTCTGGAAGAGTAGCCATTGCTCTTAATCTCTGAGCCATCTCTCTAGCCACTGAGTATCTATTTCTAAAAACACAGAGTTAATAAAACTCAAGCCAGCTTTATCAAAAGAGTATCAAGAATCAGTTGGAGCTGGACTTATATTCACATTGTTTGAAGCTCACAGTACAAATGCAGATCTTCTTGCATGTATCAGGGAGGTTGGGCAAGTGAGATATCTTTTTCTGTGCTATTTTTCTGCATGTTTTCAATGTTTCTTGTGCTTTGGTTTAAATATAAGAACTTCTCATGAATCTATGGCTGCAGTGAAAAATAAATGATGTTAATGAGTGACATCAGTTAAGGCAAAAACTAAAAATCTGGATCATGTAATAGAAAAAGTGACATAATATATGCATTCTATACCATAGTATCTACTTAGTATGTGGATGTCCACAGTGAAAATGATAAGCGGGCTGTTACAGGCAAGTTGGTATTTTGTGATAGAGGAAAATCTTTAGGAAAGCAGAGAAGAACATCATATTCCAAAAGAGTGGGCTCAGTACATAAAAATGATCTGGAACTCAAAGTTTCATCATACCAGGCAAAACATCTTCAAGAACTGAAGAGTCTGGGAATGGAGCTCTATGGTAGGTCTTCTGCAATGGGTACATAAGACCCTATATCCATTCCAACAATGAAGGAGAAAGAAAGTGTTTCAAGTACACATAAAGAAATGAACTCTTGAAGATAAGGTTGGGAAATAGGCCTAGAGATAGCTTGTAGAGAGCTCTGATCATTAGTGCTTCCTTCAACTGTGATGATTTGTGACAGCTAATTCTAATGATCATGTATCCAGATAATTCCAGCAGTCAAAACATCAAATGCACTAGTAGTAAAGACTAGGCAGGACTTGGGAACAACCATTCTGGCTGAATGTGAGATGGGCAGTTTACAAGCAAATGCAGACTACAGATGTGGGAATAGAAGAAAGTCATACTTCATAAATAACCAAGATCCACGAACTTCTCTTGTACAATGGTAAGATGAGACAAAAATGGCCCAAACAGTTCCTATGCACTGCAATCAAGTGTGGGGATACAGACATACAGTAGAGAGAAGAGAGGAATTCAGATTGAGCAAGAAGAAACGCTCATTCATTTTATTTTCATTTCAAGTGTGATGCTGTAGCAGTAATACCCAGAAAGACTCTACATTGGTCTTCAGGCAAGAAGAACAATATAGTTAGATTGATATACGAATAGTTAGGTGGGTGGGAATTTGATGATGAAGGCCTTTTGTGGTGACTTTATTCATTGCCCTCTCATCTGTAATACATTTCTTGAATTATTTCAGCTGTTCAATAAATGTCTGCCTGGTGACAAAAACAAACTGATAACGGGAATCTTGAAGGAGAGATTACAGACTTCTTTAAGCAGAAAAACTGAACATTGATTTCTAGTGAAACTGGAGAGGTAGGGACCAGCCTGGAAGGCTAAAGGCCTGGAAGGAGTACATCAAAAGCAGGAAGACTATAAGATGATTGTGTAGTGGGAGAAAGCCTAGGGAGTAGAGAATTCTTAAGGAGAAATAGTTGAAAATAAATTAGAACTCTGCTTAGATCAAAGAGAAAGAGAATAGAAAATAGATCATAGCCTTTGGTCCAAAGGGGCCTTTGTGGCCAAGAAAAGAGCTAGCAATTTTAATGAGGAAAAGAATAGAAGCTACATTGCAGAGGAATTAGGCTGAGAGAATTCTGAGAATGCAGAAAGCCAGCAAGGAGTGTCTTTGGCTCATATTTCTCAGGGTGGAAGGAAGATGACAAAGACTGTAGCTTCAAATGTTTTGAATAGGAGGAAAAGTGTCTATGGAGTCAGTGGAGACTAGTGTTGTAGAAGAAAGAAAACAGAACAGCTCTTCCAAAGAATCTGCCACTCTTGAATTTATTTAACATTATCGATTGTGTCTGCTTTATTATGCTGTCTTTGCCATTTCAATTCTATCATTAGAAAGAAAAAAAAGTCCTAAGTACATAAGTACATATTGAAACAGGCCCTGTCTTATTGCTAACACCTCTACTGTAACCTGCTAAGTGGGAAACATTAGCAGTAATTCCACAGAGCAGATCATACTCAGGAGGATAGCTTTTTCCTGGAAAAGAAAGACCTGGGGAAATGAACATTTTTCGCTTACACACATTTTGCTTAATAAGATGTGGTTAGCTACAACTAATTCATGTTCTGCTCTATGGCTTACTCTCCTGCCTTAAGATCCTCAATGGGACCAGTCGACCAGTAAGTGTCAGGTGAGGTCTTCCCTCACGGGCAACGATTTAAGGTATAAGCAGGGACAGATCCTGAAAAAGGTTTTAGAGTTGTGTCATATAAACTAAATGTGGTCAAGTAATTCTTATATCATGGTTCTTTTGTGTTTTTCCTAAGGTGTATTTTGCATATGTGTAAAATCATTTTGATAATTGTGAAACACTTTAAAAGGAAGGAACATATGAATTCTTTTGGTCAATTTGTTAATCTGTAACATAAGATTTACATTGAATTAAAGTAAATTTTTTTTATTGATCTTTATTGAGCTCTACATTTTTCTTTGCTACCTCCCTGCATCTCAACTCCACTTCAGACCTCTCCGAAAGTAAGGTAATTGTTTCTCTCAGTGTCTGTGCAGTTAGAGTT
>JAQHUG010000052.1:2341840-2352576 GCA_028555095.1 Dicrostonyx torquatus
TTGATTATTTCTTGCTTACATTCTCATCACAGAGATCCTTGAAGAAATGAATCTAAAGGTTTTCCAAAAGGTAAGTATCAGATTCTGTGTTGCTGTTAATTTTTCCAAGTGAGACATGATAAACTAGGAAATAAGGAATTTCAAAGATCAGTACAACACCAAACCCCACCATGTATCATTTCACACTTCATACAGTATGCCTATTGGGCAAAATCCAGTGTTCTTATTGGTATTTATTTACTTGAAAAGCATGGATAAGAAATGTAAATGACTACAGAGAGCCTAGAAGGACTGCCTCAATGCAAAAATAAAATTAGCTATTATATAATATATTAATATTGTGATAAAATTCTGGAAAATTCTCTTTCAGTTTCTTTGATTTTAGTTCTTCTTAGATCCCTGTAATTAAGGGAGTGACACGGATGCTTCAGGCTGTCTCTGTTACTGTCCTTATTCTCTAATTATTGATGAGAAATCCATGGGGAAGATCATGTGTGTATTACGTGGTTGTATGTAATGGTAGAAGTATTTCCCTGTAATTCCTTTCAATTGGATGTCTGGAACAAGGAAAATAATACGTGACATTATTGTCGATGCTACTATGTTTCTTCTATATTATTCAGAAGGAACAAAATTGCAATATGATTCAAGGAGAGTTTCTAAGTATTAATAGATTTTTTAATACCAATTGACCACATGGAAGAACCATCTAAATAGGTATCAGGGGTCATTGAATAGATCAGATTAACCATGCATTATATAGTGAAGAGGCAGCAATATTATCTTTAAATGTAGAATGCAATTTCTAAAGCTGAGAAATTGATTGACTATAATTTATAAAAACCAAATTGCTTATAATCTAATAATAATAACAAATATTAACTGAGCCCTGATATCCTGTGACAGACATTGTGCATGTTCTTTGAAGGTACGGTTTCATTGTAATTTAAAAAATTCCATAGCATTGAAAGCATAAATTAGTTGATGCTGAATCTGATAATGAATCCAGATAATCTTAACTCCAACTTGCATTTCTCACAATACTAACCTCCCAAATACTATTGAAGTATAAACTGAATTCTTGTATCTTTGGTGTATGAAGAAGTGGGTTTCATGGTGACTCTTGCAATTTTCTTGTCAGAACAAGAGTCAAGGAAAATAGTGAAAGTTACAAATAAATATTGCCTTGATGTTGTACAGCCAGGATGGTATGACTCTTGAATCCGTGTTCGATAGAGTCTTTGAAATTGTACCTACCCATGTCTAATAATATTAAGCCCCCATCTTAGAATATTTAAGAGATCACTCCTAGAAGAGAAATTAGGAATTAAAATTGCATCTTTTTCTACATTTATTTCTTGTTTGTGTGTGCATGTGTGTGCTTCTGTGTCCACGTCTATGGGTGTAGATACACTTACCATTATAAACTTGTGGGTGATCAGAGGACAATTTGCAGGAGTTGCTTCTCTTCTTCCATAGCATAGGTCTTGGGGATGATATCAGGCTTGGTCTCAGGCATCTTTACCTGCTGACCCATATCACCAAGGCCAGACATATTTTCTATTGATTATGTTTTTCTTGTCATTTTAATGTAATCACATCAATCCTCTATTCTCTTTTCTCTACACACATCTCCCTTATACTTGTCCTGCTATTGTTCTCTTTCAAATCCATGTCTTTTTCATTAATGATTGTTGTATGTATGTGTATATATATACACACACATATATATATATATATAAATATATATCCTTAAATGCATAAATACAACTAGCTCAGTTTGTATGTTACATGTCTAGTATTAGAGAACTATATATTCTTAAAAGACTTTTTCAGTTGGTTGTATAGACATTACACTAAGATCACATCTGAACACACACTTGCTTCACAGAGACCAAATAGATAATAAAGTATAACTCTAGTTGCCTTATATCTATTCTAGTGTTACTGATATTTAAGTATCAATATTCCAATCAGGCATGTGGCAATTCACATTTAAATACATGATGAAGATTTAATTGCATGGATTCGTTTGCAAGATTTGATCTCATTATGCAGCCCAGGGTAGCCTCTAACTGAAGACACACATACTTCATTCTTCTAGGTGCTGGGAGGACAACATGTTCCATCATGTATTGGCATGCCTGTGTCTAATGGATTTCTTTAAACTATATTCTTCAACTTGGTGTCAGTGATTTTAAGGAATGGCCAGTTAGAACTCAAAGTGTTTGCTAAGGATGGAAAGCTATGAATGTCAGTGCATCAGAGACAGTCTTATCTCCAAATCAGCGGAATGTGTTAATTATCGATAGCACTCCTGGATTCCTGTTTAGGACAAGGGTACTTGCCTGTTTACAAGAGTTTCTCTTGGAAGAAAATGAGATTCAAGTACATAAGAGAAGAGAAGGTGAGCTCTGAGCACAAGTTAGGGCACTGCAGGCTAAAGCAAACTGAAAAACGATCATCTGAGTGCTGAGATGAGAAAAGAGTAGTATAAGAGTTTCTGAAATCAAATCATATATATATAAATATGGGTCTTTCTTCAAATAAGTAGGAATGCAGCAGTGTTTCTTCAGAATCAAAGCATTCTGGGCACAAATGATTACTGTTCTGTAAGCTTTCAGCTCTAGCCTGGAGAGATGATCTTCAGTTAGGAGTACTTGCTGTTCTTCCAGAGTCCTGAGTTCTATTCCTAGTGTATGCTCACTACCATTTAAAACCCCAGTTTTAGGACACATCCAATACCCTCTTCTGGCCTCCAGGGATTCCTGAATGCACGTGATGCACACACATACACTCAGGCCCACAACTACATAATAAAATAAAATAGAATTTTGTGCTTTATGTCCCAGCTTTCAGATAAGATGAACTCTTCCACCACAAATGTGAAGTAAGGGGTATGAGAAAACTCACAGTTAGGAGCTGTTTCTTTTAGAAGAACCCTGATTTAGTTTTCAACACACACATGGCAGCTCATAATCCTCTGTACCTCCAGCTCTGGGGACAAAACTTCTTCCTATGACCTCCATAGTCACCAGACATTTCAGTGATATACAAATATACATGCCATGACCCTACTGCAGCCAGAGTCTGTGCTGATGTCTGATACAACTGTTACCATTGAAGGCCCTACAGACACCCAAGATCTAGGGCCATGTTGGTGTTTCAGAGTCATAGTACCCCTGGTGCAGTGGTGACAGTCAGACCTAGCTGCAGCTGAGGACCATATTGGGGTCCATGTTCCTATCATGGTTGAGGGCTGTGCTAAAGTTTGGATCCTGCATTGCCATCAAAGGTCACATAGAGGCCCAAGGTTAGGGCTATAACCTGAGGCCTTGGTGGTGTCTGGAAGCGATATGGCCACCAAAACCATACCTAGCTTCTACTCAAAGCCAGGATGTCATCCTGGTCCAAGCTGCTGCCTAAGGCTGTGTCTAGGTTCATGGTTCAGTTACAGCTGGGTCTGTGTAAATGTCTGTGGCCTGTGTCACCTCAGGAAGCCTTAGGAACCATACAAGATGAAATCAGAAGGCCATGCTGAGCCAGTGTCCTGCCTTTCACCAGCCCAGGGAAAGCTGGCCTTGCTTTTCGCTGAATACTACAGAAAGAGAGCTAGCTCTTGCATGCTGGAGAGAGAGCTTCCCCCAGGATAAAGTGTCCACAAGGGCTTGAATGTAAGGTAGATGACTCCATCCCCTTGCCCAAGGCTGGTGGGCCCAGTTGCCCAGAATGATCAGCTTGGCTACATCTAGACCTAAACTACTGCCAGGCCTTGGATCGACCCATCCTAGGACCTGCTGGAGCTGGTGAAGGGACTGGTCCTCTGGAACGATACCCACAAGATCTCCAAGAATTGTGGCAGCCACAGGATATTCCAAAGAAGTTCAGGTGACATCCAGGAATGATGCTGGGCCAGAGGCCAGAGGTCTTGAACCAGGCCAAGTGACTCATTATGTTAAATATTTGCCAGTAAAACTAGTGGAATAAAGAGGTATTGTACATGGCATACTGAAGCCTCCAATGCCACCAGGATGAATGAAGAGGTGTTGGAGAGGAAGGAAAGAAGGAAAAGCAAAGAGACTTTTCTGTTGTGGTGGTTTTTATTACATTTGGTTTTGTTTTTTTGTTGTTGTTGATGTTGTTGTCATTGTTTTTACATTTGTTTGTTTGCTTGCTTGATTTGATTTGTTGCCTTTTGTGGTGGTGGTGAAAGTGATGAGGAGAGGATACGGAGACTGGAAGGTGAGCAGGATTAGGGTGCATGATGTGAAACTCCCAAAGAGTCAATAAAGAAGTTAAATTTTAAAAAAAAACAAATACAAATACACGTGCAAGCAAAATACTCATACACATAAAATAAAACAAAAATAAATTGTGAACTAACAGCATTTTCATTCTGACTCCCATAATGCCATAGAAATGGTGGAAATGATCAGAAAAGGTCCATCAAATCAGAAATTAGTTAAAAACATAAAAAATTTCACTCAGGAATTATATGCTAGCAAAACTTATCTTGTTTAGTAAAACAGTATTCAATTTTTAAATTTCTAGAAAGCAACACATTATTTATGGTGTCTATTAAAAGAAAACTCAGAAAAATACCTGTCTCATAAACTCTAAATATTTTTTAATAATTTCAGTGGATGCCAATTAATAGCCTATGGTTGTCTAAATGTGTTTAGTTTTTTTTTATGAATTAAGGTTTCTGCTTTACTTCTGTGAGCAAAGACAGATAATATGTCAGTTAAAGTCTAGAGTGAGAATTTACGTATTACTTACAATCTCAAAGGTGTGATATTACTGAAAGATACGATATTAAGAGCTAAACCATGACCATGGACCAAAAAGACAGTTCAATGAATCATACTATTAACATACTCCTGCCTGTTCCTAGCCCTGTCGGATAAAATGTAATTCTTCATTTGCTTCATTTGCTCAGGTGCTTGCTCTGGGAAGTGAAGCCTTGTCTTCTTCACTCTTACGAAACAGACCTTGGGTCAACTGAGTAAAAATGGTATAGAATTCATTAGGTCTCTTGCTATCTCCTGCAGCCCAGGCTCTCCCTCAGGAGGAACAAAGCAAGGTAGCTCATCCTAGACAAGAAAAATGGACCCTCATGCAATCTGTGGCATAATTATGAGAGTCAACACATAAACTAAGAAAACTCAGAGTGCTATCAAAGTTATTAGTTGCTACTGTTTAAAATGTTTAAAAACACACCCCCCCACACGCAGAGTCACCCTGATCCAAGGGATAATGACAAATACTCTCAGAGATGAAGAAATATCACTGGTTGTGTGAAAACACACTTAAGAGACCACAAAGAAAAGTTAAGGAATGTAAGGACTTAAGGAACAATGAAATGGACACGAGGTTTTTGTAAGACTCTGTTTCTAAAACCCATCTTGACACCATCACTAGAATACACACACACTTTTTGTACTTAGGCAGGTGAACAAGTGCAGCCCAAAATTCTTGCACAGGATAGAACTGAAATCCCTGGCTATTCAGGAACAGCCAGATGGAGCACAGCTCAGTGAAATGAATATCAGTAGCTAGGTAACCGTCTGAATGACAAATTCCTACAAACCTATTGACTTAATATTTTCTCTCATTTCTTTTTTACCTCATCCTTTTTGTGAGTCAGAAGACAGGGTGCAGGATAACCAGGTTCTGAGATCAGCATTCATAAAATCCAGTTCAAAGTGTTGGCTAGATCTTGACCAAATATTTAGGCTTGCCTGGGGAATGCCCATTTCTGATCGCCTTTAGATTGTTGGCAGAGTTCCAATTCACATAAATGGTGAATTATTGGCATTTTACTTAATAGAGCAAAAAGTGAGAGTTTCTTCACCTTGGAAATTCTAATTTTTAGAAAGTTCTGGAACCATTTAAAAAACACTCATCTGATTAAGTCAGGCCCACCCTTCTTAATTCACAAAATATTGACAGTTGAGAAATTTTAATTCTATTTACAAAATCAATTACCTTTGCCATTTAATGTATTGTTATCATGGACGTGATGTCTCCATGATCTTTGTTTGGAGATAAGTCGCAGAACACATAGTACAAGTAGACAGGATTACCCCTTGGTGTGTCTCCTGAGAAGTCATCACATTGTGCTTTTACCATAGAATTCACTAACTATAATGGACAAAATTATTACTCTGTGGAGCCCACTTTGTTTTCCCATCAATGTAACAAGGCAGACAAAGAAAAAAGAGGGGTATGGTGAGTGTCAAGCAGAGGTAAACAATGGGACTCAGGTCATAGGCTCTGCAAAGTCCTGGGAAGGCTAAACCAGGCAGCTGTGACTCTGTTCTTCAAAGAAACACTCAGAGTCTAAGTACAAAAAAGTGCATTAGACCTAGAAGTTAGCTCATTCGGTATGGATAAACGTGCTTTTTAATCCTCACTAGAGCAACTCGGATGTACTCCGACATACTAGGAAAACCTCGTGCCATGTTGGAAATAGTCCCTACCTTTTGTGAACACTGCAGAGATGATATCTGAGCATAACTGAGCCTCTCTATAGTTATACCTCTTTTACACCTCAGAGACTCTGAAAGTCTGGAAGCATGCTTGCACTTCAGGACTGGCTAGGAGGGACATCTAGTGGCATTTGAAGCTGAGAGGGCTGTCACCTAGTTAGCATATGCCTTCCAGAGAAGTAAGTCATCTGGACTGTGGGCATAGGCTAGGCCTGGTAATGCAGTGTTTGCTCTTAGGACAGACAGACACTGCCAAAGTCAAGTTTTGAGCAATGATTTAGAAAGACATAAATAAGCTACACCTGTGACTCAAAGTCATCTAAAGAAAATTCACATGTGTCCTCATAAAGAAATAGACTATTATACAAATAAATACAAATCCTGAGACACATTGCATCTTAAGTTTTGTCAATACAAAAACACATTGTCAACTTAAAAGAGGAATTCTCCGACATGTCCGTGCTTCTTTCAGCTCCTTGGATAGTGCCCTTTACTTCTTGAATTTAGTCTCCACATACTGACATTATGTGACTCCCTGCAAATAGTGAAAAGTAGTGTTTTAAGAAACACATGCCCCTAAATAAGCCAAATAGGCAAAATGGCTAATCTTGATAGTTGAGAGTAAGTCAACAAAAATAAAACAATCTTATCTATATAGTACAGAGCTGAGAGGGTAGAGGAAAGAGAGGAGCACAGAAAAAAATGGGTACTACAATGTAGGGGATGGTGGAGTTGGGTATAACATGTGGTAGTGATGAGATTGGTTATCCAGAAGCCAAAAGAGAAAGATATACATGAGAAGAAGAGGAGAGAGGGTACTGGATCTTCTTTACTTGTTATAATCATTATGGTTTTGTAGATTATTTCATCCCAGCACATCATTGAATGTTCCCACAATACTGCATGTCCAATTAGTTGTACTGAGTGATGGTTTGTACTTCATCAACAATTAGAGGCTGCTGCAATCTAGATGTACCCAATACCAGTAATGTATAAACTTTAATGAAGTTTCACACTACCATGGTACCAGAACATAATGGTCTAAGACAGTTATCAGAACTCCAGTTTGAACTTAACACATGTCCTTAAGCTAGCTCAATTTAACATAAAATGAGCAATGGCATACATCATTCACTCTGTCTAGTGATTTACATTCAGTAATTAAAGATGATGAATGAAAAGACAGAAGATAGTAACTTGGGAGTTCAGTGAGGGTAAAGTTGTAGGTGGAGACTGCTCATTAGTTTCCCAACTGCTCATACCCAAATAATCACAGAAATTGTATTAATTAAAATATTGTTCAGCCAATGATTTAGAAATATTTCTAGATAGAACTTACATCTTGAATTAGTCTATTTCTATTAATCTGTGTAACGGCACGAGGCTGTGGATTACTGGTAAGTATCCAGTACCTGTCTCCTTTGGCAGCTACATGGCATCTCTCCGACTCCCCTACTCTCTCTCTATCTCTTCCAGCTGGCTATATTCTGCCCTACTATAGGCTGAAGCAGTTTCTTCATTAACAAATAATAATAAGATATATTCATAGCACACAGAGGAAAATCCCACATGATAAAGTGCTTTATACACAAGTATGAGGTCTTGAGGTTGAATCCCAAGCACTCACATAAAATCCAGGCATGGTGGCATATGTCTGTAACTCTAGCATCAGGGAGGAGGAAATATGTGTATTGCAAGGACTAGGTATCCAGCCAGCTAGTCTAGAAAGTAATGGTGATCTCTCCAAGTTTAGTGAGAGAACCAATCTTGGAAAAAGAAAGAATGGGGGTGGGGAGGGAGGTAGAAGAAGGAAGGAAGGAAGGAAGGAAGGAAGGAAGGAAGGAAGGAAGGAAGGGAAGGGAAGGAGGGAGAGAAGGAAGAAAGAAGGAAAGTCAAGACAAAATTGGGTGGACAGTGATAGAGTAAGGGATTCAATGCTGAACTCTGGCATCAGCACACACACACACACACACACACACACACACACACACACACACTGTAGATTCAAAAAAAAAACCTCAGCACTCATCTTAAAGGGAATAAGAGATAGTCTTTTTAGCAGCCATGGCTCAGGAACAAAGTTTAGGTTACACCAAATTCTACGTTCCCTTATGGAAGTAGTTTCATGAAGTTGTATAACTTTACATAACAAAGGAAATCATAAATCAAATAAAGTATAAAATCCATCAGGGAGATGATCACAGCAGGGTGGGGGAAACATTCCCATAGGCCCAGGTTATTATCTAATGACATCTTTAGGTATTGAGTTGGTAGAAACTTGTCATGTTAATGGATTATACAGCTTTTATCTATTAGTCACAAGACATTCATCCTGATGGTGGTAAGGAAGAAGTGGCTCTTCTGGGTACCCCAAAGCAAACTCAAGTTAAGATAATTCACCTCTGGACCTGTAACCTTCCTGTCTCCCCATGGCAGTGCTGTTCTAACCAGTCTGTCATCTCTACTGACACAACCTCTTCCCAGGAGTTCTCCATCCTAACATGTATATGCCCCACATATATGCACATACAGCATCCACTCCAAAAGACTCAGTAATCCCTCAGTTTCTGATATTTAAATATGATAGGTGATGAAACATGCAACAATCTTTAAATTATCAAAAATTCCCACAAAATTTTTTTTACACTTAGGTACTTTAAACTATTCCTATTCTATCAGGGTTCGGAAAGAAGTGTATATTAGAACATATGGTTGAGGTACAGAAGACCCTGGGTTCAATTCCTGGCCATGGAACATCAAAAATTCCTCTGTTTTTCACCCTCACCTTTCTCCATTTCCAATGTTCTTTCCAAATCTTCCAACATATGGAAAATGAGGACTTTAAATCCCTAGAAAGTCTAATGAAATTTTGACTGTCCTAAAATTTTGCCTGGCATGTTGAGCCCAGAATAAAATTGCCATAGAAATGAAGAATCCACTATAAAGCTCCATGCATGATTAGGTAAGCAAAGAAGTCAGGTAGGCTGGGTCTTTAGGGCACTTTCCTTGGAGCAGTCCCTGCTCCCTTGTTATGCCACTGTCCTTGTCAAGCTTGTCACCTGTGGGCATGCTTGAATTTCAGTTCATCTATTTTCTGTCTGGATTACTGGTTGTTTATGTCTTTTGCATTTTCTGGCCACCTAAGAGAAACATTTGCATACAAGGATATAATCAAATTATAAAATCAAGTCTGGTAGGAAATCAATTTGGCAGCAGTTCACCAGTAATGTATGCTACTAAAACTATGTGAAGTAATGAAAGCGACTTCTTTTGAAACCTTTATCATAGACAAGTTTTAAAATTCAATCAAGTGCAGTGGAGTCTCCTCTCAATTGCTCCCAAGTAAGAGTGCTGTTTTTTATGTATGCGTGATCCAGATGCTTTTGCATGTGATAATAAATTCTACAGTGATTGTATCTTTATCATGGGGAGTTGTCACTTGAACTACTGTATTCTCCCCACCCAGAGCCTGAAATGAAAGACTTGATTATAAACTGTTGTATTCAAATGTGTAACAGTTCTTTGAACTCAGTAAGAAGAATCAAGTTGTAGCATTAAAGTTTGTTTCCTCAAATTTTCATTCTCTGAATGAGTGGTCTCTCTACATAGACAAGCTGATTGGTAGATTTTGAGACAGTTATTTCAGAGTTTTGATGAATGTTTGTGGTTAAAATGTTTGTTGTTCTAAGTATTTTGTTATTTATTTCCTACTTTCTTTTTGAAAGTAACCCAATAATCAATAATAAATGAAACAGATGGAACTGGGCTGTTAAAACAATGAAAAAAGTCCCAGAAGAGAAGAGTGTTCTGGGCAACACAAGGGCCCTGCCTAAGATGTCATTTGAAAATCAGAAAGCTGACACCATGGAAGCTAATGTTTTCTAAAGAAGTTTAATAAAAAGCAGAATGGATGGAGAAGAGAAGACATTAAATGAAAATGATTAGGAAGCAACTGTAACAGCAAAAGCATTTGTGAAAATGCAAGAAGAGAAAGACACAGTGAAACAAGCATTCAGTGATGTGTAGAACTGGAAACAGAGTGAAGTCAAGGCAAGAAAAGTCTCAGTCATTTCTAAGAGCATTATCCTAGACTTCCAGATCCTCTACGTTGCTCTTTCTGGATTCTAAATTCAGGGGCATCCTGTAATATCACAAGATAAATACTGTGGGAAATACATCTTTAATTGGAGCTCAGACTTACTGAAGAAAAGTGTAATAGGTTCCAGACTCAAAATAGATGAAATT
>JAQHUG010000052.1:2370237-2383868 GCA_028555095.1 Dicrostonyx torquatus
AGAGATAGGTCCCAGTGCCATTATCGTTGGCTTCTCAGTCAGTCCCCACTGGCAGTCACATTTATAGAGTCCAGTTAGGTCATTTGCTCATTCAGTCTTGGTCCAACTGGATTTGATGAGCTCCCAATAGATCGAGCACACTGCCATTTTTAAGACAGGAAACATGACAGTGTTCAGATAGACATGGTGCTGGAATAGCTGAGAGTCCTACATCTTGCAGGCAATAGGAAGTCACACTGAAGGAAGTTTGAGAAAAAGAGACCTCAAAGCCCACCCCTACAGTAACATAATTCCTCCAACAAGGCCACACCCGCTAATAGGGCACTGCCCTTGGGGGCTATTTTGAAACCACCACATGCTGACTAAACAAACAGTGGTGGCAACTGAAAATGCCAAGAATAAAGTTCTGGGGTTTTTTGCACTTGTATGAATTTGGTAGAAAGAATGGTTTGATCCTCTACAACACTGACCTCCTCCATCTCTGAAGTTATTGTCTGCTGTTGCTGCTCCTATTACTGCTGCTGCTTTGAGCCCACCCTGCAGTCTAACTGGCTGTTGCTGGATGTCTCTCTCCATGTTGAGGATGGACAATACTCGATGTACCCCGTGACTACGATCCACTTTAGCTAGCTCCCCTAGTTGATCGTTCTAAGGATAGTTTGTCTATGTCAATTCAACATGACTCTCTCAAATACCCTGGGTTTTATTTTGAGCACTTTAAGTTTCTTATGAGTCTTCTTTATCTTTATTTGAAGTCAAAGGACTCAGTATTTGTGCTCAAACCATAGCCTCTAGTGAATAGATGTATTTCCAAAAAAGCCCAAATTTTAACCTATTTAGAAATTGTCCTATCCCAACTCCATCTGAAATTCACCTCCATTTATTTTTCTTAGCACCTCATTTAAACTACCAGTTCCACATCCTGATCTGGTCAGTGCTTAATTTATAATATAACTTAAATTCATTAGTAACATTAGCATGAGACTTTGGAAAATGTATTTTTTTGCAACTTGAGTGTAACTACATCTGGAATTCCTCACCTTTCCACTCTCTGATATTTGTTCTGGATTACTCACATAAATTATTTTTCATTTTATTGATGGCATGTTGCATTGGAAAATTCCATGAAGTCTCGATGTTGTGAAGACTGCTTTCTCTACAGGAAGATTTTTTTCTGGTGTCCTTTTGGGTCGATCTTATACTTTGAGTTGATGAAGAGCCCAAAGAAATAGGTGAGGTCATTATTGAGAGATACAGAAAAAAAGAGGATATTTCTATTTTCAAAAGGTCATCACAATTTCTATAGAACTTTTATAGTTGCAGCCACAGTGCTAGGCTCAGACTAAGTTAAGAGGTAAAAAGGAAATCGATTATGGTCATGCAGAAAAAGGCAAGCTTTATAAAAGAAGGCAAACAATTATAAAATGTTTATACTGTGAGATGTGTCCAGGTATCACACTGCTTCTAAACTTGACTCCAGAGAGCAATATGGAGAATAACTGGGGTCTGTGAGACAGACTGGCTTTTAAGTGACTGTACTATCATTTGATCTCACAGTTAATAGAGAACTCTGCCATTCAGTGGTAGGAATGTGAAGTTCTCTGGCATTAAAAAAGGATGATGGTAAATCAGTTAGAGATATTTACACAAAGGATGCCTACAATAACAATGCCAAGAAAGCTTATTCTTTGTGGACCCATACTACAGTTATCTTTTCTTGGAATTCTAGGGTTTGTTTTTGGTTGCTGTTTTGTGCTGTCAGTCACTTTCCCTACAATATAAACTCCATGAAAGGCGGGTTCTGCTCTCTCTTCTATTCTCCAAGCTTCACATCTGGTTCATGATGAATGAGCTAGGTGAAAAAAAAAGAGGAAAAGTAATAAAGTCAAAACTTTTCTCAAAATTGAAGTCTCTTAAAGTCTGCCATTCCAAGGCTGGGCAGGCTTCCCCAAGTAGGAATAACTTCTTATGATCTCTGATAAGAACAAAGTGACTTGGGAGGCTGGACTGTTTTGTAGGATAACAGATGGGAAGTGTTTGGCCAGTGGTTACTCCCAACCTTGCAGTTCCCAATCAAGAATTTTTAGTAAAGGTCCCATCTTTAAAGACAATCATATTGTAATGACAGAAAGTTAATGGCCTCGTGTTTCTGAGCTTAGAAATTTAGAGTCTTTGAAAGAACTGAGTTTCCTTTGACTCAGAGAAGTAGCTGGAGACCATGCTTCAAAGATACCACAGGTGAATAATCTCCTTAATACATTTCCATAAAATTAAATAGCAGCTCCATTTTATAGTTGAGAAAGCTGATCCAAAGGTGCTTTTAATCATGACCAGAAGCAGGGCTCTAACTTGAAAGTGAGTCTTCATGTGAACCTATCATAGTGCTTGGCTTCAATAAACTATGAGTCATCAGAAGCAGGTAGGTGTCTTAGTTCTGTTCTCATTTTTGATGGAATAGCTGGCAAAGGTAGCTTAAGGAAGGAAGGTGTGCTCTTGCCACAGCATGAGATGCAGATCATACAGTTAGGCAAGTCTGGTGGCCGAGTCTGGAGGTACCAGCTCACATTGCAGCCACAGGAAACAGAACAATGCATGCTGGTGCTCGGCTATCTTTCTCCATTTCTTCTGGAACTAGACATTAGTCTATAGACTATAGTTTGAGTGCGTCTTCCTGCCTCAACTAACCTCATCTAGAAAATCTCTCATTTTCTCAGAGGCTTGTCTACATTTGGTGCCTCTACACTGTGGGACAATGGTCTTGTATCCTGTAAAGATTTGTCCCTTGTATTGGTTTAATAAAACACTGATTGACCAGTGGCCAATCAGAACATATAGGCGGGGTGACTAGAAAAAGAGAATTCTGGGAAGAGGAAAGGGTCAGTCTGCAGTCATTACCCAGACACAGAGGAATCAAGATGAGACTGCCTCACTGACAAAAGCCACGTGGCTAACACAGACAAAAATTATGGGTTAATGTAAGATGTGAGAATTAGTTAATAAGAAAGCCTGAGCTAATAGGCCAACCAGTTTTTAATTAATGTAGGCCTCTGTGTGTTTTTTGGGAACTGAATGACTGAGGGACCAGGTGGGACAGAAACCTCTGTCAACACCTGTAAGTCATTCCAGATAACAGGCTACCTTTGGGCCCCTTAGGAGCAAGAGAGCCCACTACTTGATCTTGACTATTGTGGATGCACTTCCCCAGTCCTAGTCCAAATGCTTACCACCTACTACCAGAAAGCCTTAGAGTACAACTTCACCCTGAGGATGGTTCCATCTGCTAACCATTACTAGATGGCCCATTACAACTTGCTCCCTAATGGAAAATTATTAATGCGTTGGCATTGGGCTCCCCTGCCTTCTCCCACTAGGGATGCTTCCTGTGAGAACAGTTGATGCTGAGTACAGTGGCTTGTGCTCCTGGAAAATATGAACTCAATAGGGAACCTGAATGAGCTCCTAGAGCCGAGTAGCAAAGAGAAGGAGAGGGAATTTGGAAAGAGAAGAAAAAATATAAAGAAAAGACTTTGGGGCACAATGAGAGAATGTGGACACTGTCCAATTGTGGTTTCAGGAAGAGAGCATTTACCCACAGAAGCATTACAGCACCTCTCTGTGATTTGGATTTTTTCCAGTAGGGGAGGAAGAAGGCAAAGAACACAGAATACTGGGGGTGGGATGGTGATGAACTAAGTGCAGAAACGAAATCTTCTTTTTCAAGTCGTCAACAGCAGTACCTACTGTAATGTGGAAAGGCTCTTATTTACTGCATGAGACAGGCAGGGAGCAGATGCTTGGCAGCCCACAGAAGGTTAAGGCTGGGTTAATTTTTACTTATGCCTTGCATTAGAAAGCCAAGAGTATGGCTTCAACTACCCCCTCCCCCGTTTGCAGTTCTCAGCGCCATAATTCAGCACTGCTAGGTTAGGGCATGTTCTGTCAAATTAAAAACCAAAGGTTTTCCTATGGGAGAAATCTCAGTGTGCGAGCTAAAAGAGGTGACAGCCACATTACTGCCATCAAAAATAATTTATTAATCATGCCAGTGCAAAGAACTCTGGTAGGCACAATTCCCCAAGGGCTTCCTGTTTGAACGCATTCTCTGCACTTTGCCATCTCCTCAGAGTCGCATTCGCTTTTCCCCCCTCACCTGTGAATAAACTTCATCTTTGCCGAGTGCATCACAGGACAGGAGACTGCTGTCTGCACCAGTGTCCCCAGACAGTGCTGCCAGGGAGACTATTAAGAAGTTGCCATTCCTAAGCCTCCATTCTTTCTTGGCGCTTGTAAAAGTAAATAAACAAATTTTAAAAATCGCCTCTTTCGTTTCCACCTTAGCCTAGGAGTCTGGATAGTGTTGGGAAACATAGCTTTACACCAGTAGCGTTTATCATATTAGTACCGGCTCTTGCTCACCCCCTCTGTGCCACCCGGTCCTCAGGAGGCTACCACAGTGCACCAGATACTGGAAAGACTCCTGTCTCTCTGTACCCATAAGAAGAAACCGGCCACGTAATTTGAGAGACTAGGCAGGACCTTTTCTCATTTTTGCTTCTTGCTCTGTGACGTGTGTCCTAGGGCGTACCTACATTTATAAAAGACAATACTTTTTAAAAGGTTAAGTTAATGGCTCGGAGATATGCTTGCAGAAGCACCTTTTTCAGCAGCATCTCTGGGCAACTAGGAAGAGAACATAGCTCTAGGTCCAGCTGCACAGTGGCGGGGCAGGGGAGCTCAGAGGCGCCCTCCCACCTATCACGCCCATGCGCCTTCTCCAAGCAGCTTCAGTCTCTGACCCCGCAGGATCCTCAACAGAGACCCGCACAAGGCTGATCCCGACCTGCGGGTGCCACACATCTCCAAAGAGGGTCCACTTGCAGCATTTATTTATCTAGCGCCCTGGAAGAAAGCACCATTAGGTGTTGGTGGGAGGCGCTTGTCCGAATCCCACCCAGTCCGCTGCGATTCCGAACAGACACCCGCACCCTCTTGACTGCCTGCGAGAAACCGCCTGGAGCAGCCTTTCGCTGGGGATCAGGGTCGCCCCGGACCACCCGTCGCGGTCGCCCGTTTCTGCTCTCCTGTTCTACCCTGCAGAGGTGCTAAGGCTGTTTGGAATCTTCTGCGTGCTGGTCGGGGTGCGCCCCCGGGTCCCCCGCTCCCGGGCGGCGGCGGCGCCGTCGTTTGCCGGAGTTTGACTCAGGGGTGGCAGCGGCAGTGGCTGCGCAGAGCCGCGGACGGCGGGAGCGAGGCGAGCCCGGCTGCTCGCCCTCTGCGCTGCGCTAGGATTGGTTTCTCCCGGAGAGCACTGCTGAGGGTTGGCTGCGGGCCGGCTGAAGAACAGGTGCACCTCATCGCCCGGGCTCGCCTAGCAGCCACTGAGCATCTCACCGCACCGGGCTAGGCGAGCAGCTGCCAGGCTAGCCCCCTGTGTCGGAATGTCGCTTGCCGGCGCCGGGCAACAAACGGCTGCCCGCCCGGACCCCTGAGGGCGACTTGAGGCTCTGAGGTGGGGGCAGCGGCAGCGCTGCCAGGTGCCCCAGGGAGTGAGCCGGGCACGGCGCCCCAGGATGCCGGCGAGGCTGGAGTGCACACAGTCGGCGGACAGCACCTACAGCAGCATCAGCATCAGCATCAGCATCACTGGCAGCATCAGCACCATCAACAGTCGGGGGACCCCGGCGCGCAGGAGGCAGCTGGGCGGGCTGCAGACGCGCCCCGCCGCTCCCTGACCGGCCGGCGGCGCCGGGGCCGGTCTCGCCCCTCTTCTGCGCTCCTCACCGCCCCCTCCCCGGCCCGCGTCCCCTCCCCCGTCCTCTCCTCCCCGCCCGCCGCCCGCCTCTCGGGGGGAGGGGCGTGGGGGCAGGGAGCCGATTTGCATGCGGCCGCCGCGGCCGCTGCCTGCGCCGGAGCCCGCCGCCGCCGGAGCCCGCGCCCGCGCCCGCGCCCGCCCCGCGCGGCCCCATGCCTCTGGCGCGGCCCTCGGGGGGGCGAAGGTGAAGACCGGTTCCTAGGATGAGTGAAGGGGCGGCCGCTGCCTCGCCACCTGGTGCCGCTTCGGCAGCCGCCGCCTCGGCCGAGGAGGGCACCGCGGCGGCTGCGGCGGCGGCGGCTGCGGGCGGGGGCCCGGACGGCGGCGGAGAAGGGGCGGCCGAGCCCCCCCGGGAGTTACGCTGTAGCGACTGCATCGTGTGGAACCGGCAGCAGACGTGGTTGTGCGTGGTGCCTCTGTTCATCGGCTTCATCGGCCTTGGGCTCAGCCTCATGCTGCTTAAATGGATCGTGGTGGGCTCCGTCAAGGAGTACGTGCCCACGGACCTGGTGGACTCCAAGGGAATTGGCCAGGACCCCTTCTTCCTCTCCAAGCCCAGCTCCTTCCCCAAGGCTATGGAAACTACCACTACTACCACTTCCACCATGTCCCCTGCCACCCCCTCTGCCGGCGGCGCCGCCTCCTCCAGGACGCCTAACCGGATTACCACCCGCTTGACCACCATCACGCGGGCGCCCACTCGCTTTCCTGTGCACCGGGTGCCCATCCGGGGTAGCCCGCGCTCTACCACGGCACGGAACACTGCGGTACCCTCGACGGTCCTGTCCACCACGGTCCCTTTCTTCAGTAGCAGCACGCCAGGCTCCAGACCCCCAATGCCAGGAGCCCCTAGTACGCAGGCAATGCCTTCCTGGCCCACTGCGGCGTATGCTACTTCCTCCTACCTCCACGATTCCACTCCCTCCTGGACCCTGTCACCCTTTCAGGATGCCGCGGCCGCCTCTTCTTCCTCACCCTCTTCCACCTCCTCCACTACTACCACCCCGGAAACTAGCACCAGCCCCAAATTTCGTAAGTAGACTCCTTGTCTCAGCAGTGATTTACTGCCGAGTTTCTTTCTGCTTTCTGACTCTCTTTTCTCCTGGTTGACACTTCCCCCAATACCCGGTTTGGGGCAGAGTGTGAGGCTATGGTTAAAATGGCCTCAAGGGGGCCAAAGGTGTGGGTCTCTGCTGTGTCTGTGTGTGGAGTAGGGGCATCCGGCAAGTGGAGGAGATCTCTAGAGCCAGGGCTCCTACTTCAGTGGGTCCCAAATAAGAACAGACTCCTGACCCCCTTAAAAGGGTTAAGCGAATGCAAATGCTCCTCACTGCAGACTTGAGAGTGAGTCCAGGTTGTGTTCTCCATAGTGGCCTGGGCAGGGATGAGACTGTTCCCTTGCTGGTGCACCCAACCCTTCCCGCGCTCCTGTGGGAAGCTTTTCTAAGCACAGCCAAAACTGGTTATAGCCCACAAAGGGAAGTTATGACCAGTGTGAAGATCTGATGCAGGTATTTGGTAGTGGTGTCCATGGGATGTAGCTGTCGACTCTTCCAGTATCTCTGCTGGGCAGCGACTAGGAAGGGTTAATTAGAAGCCATTGGGAGAGGTAGGGAAATGAGGCGCTCCCAGATGGATCCCTCCCCTCAGCCTGTCCCTGGCCATTTCCAGGTGTGGAGTGAGTTAACAGCAAGGAATCGCAAAGGGGACGCTGCAGAGCTGCGGGCCCCCAGGGTCCTGGAGAAGGAGGAGGATTTTTTCCTTCCCCCTTTCAGTTGTGCCAAGCCTTTGCTTTTGTTCCCTTCCCAGATGGGTGAGGGGTGTAAACCTGATCTCTTTCTCCCACCCTGCAGATGAGGAGCAGACTAGGACCCGGCTTAGTACAATGGCCAAGCTCTTTGTAACATGTCACCCTTTGGGTATTGCATTTCAGTCTGGCACAGACGGTGCCAGTAGCGGCCAGTGTAACCCCTAAATATGGTCGCTTTCTCTTTGGAGCTGTACGCTTTCTATTTTTATGAACATTGCAGGTAACTAATTGACCTCCACCCCACCCTCTCCGCTTAGTGAACAGAAACCCCAGGAATCTTCTGTTTGTGCCTGAGGATCCGGATCAGAAAACACTTGTGCAACCTGTGAAGGTTATTCAGGACAAGCCCCCAGTATGTCGGTTCAAGTTCCAAGACAAGCCATTCTGAAAGAAAAAGGAAAATTAAAAAAAAGAAAGAAAGAAAAGAAAAGAAATGGTCTGGATATGTTGCCCTTAGCATTCATGTTTTAAGCTGTATGTAACATCTGGGAAAAAGAAAAAAGTGTTCCTCACTACTCAGTGCTGGTAGGAATGTGATGGTTGCTTTCAGTTATGATTATTATTATTACTATTATTATTATTATTATTATTATTTAGTTTCCTGACCTCTGATCTTACCTAGAATGTTATTTAACATTTGTGAATTTTTTTTTTAAATGTCGTGCACTGTAAGTAAAGGCCAGGGGACAGAAACTTGTGTTTTTACACTGCTTTAGAAAATTGCATCTGTCACCCGGATGGTCCGTGGGAAACAGGAAGGTTTCTGCCACAACCTAGAAAAGCAGTAGAGCTGACCCCTTGCAGCTTCCCCTGTTTTGCTTGAAGTGGTGATTTCTGAGAGCACATTTTCCAGAGGAGGGAGGGTGCTCCTGCTCCTTTCAACAAATCTAGCTTTAGTGTTGTGGCCGGATAAAGGGTTAGTGGTGCTTCTGAGCACATTTATTGCACTGAAACAGGTTCCTATCTATATTGGAGACCTTGGAATTTTCATCTGTTCTGCAGCAGTTGATATAAATAATGGATTGTGGCCCTACTTCTCACCCCCGGGAGCTGTGGGGAACACAGTAGGGGCATTTCCCTGTCCTATCTGTATTAATTTCCTACCTTTCATTCTGAGATAGTCTTTAAAGAAGAGCCCAAGGTAATTATTTATGCCCCTCCATGATCTTGTTCTACATTCAGTAGAAGGGAGTGGATGGCAGCCTGTTTAATAAGTCATGGTTATTGACAGGACTCTGTGTCTTAAGGAAAGAGGTGGGAACTCTGTAAAGGGTCTCAGTTCTTGCATAGACATGCTAGCCTTATTTGTTTCATTTGTAACTAGGGTCCAGATCTTTCTCTGTCTGACATCTTTAAACAAGGGTTGAGTAAAGAGATGAAATATGCAAGTATGCAGATCTAGCAGTCAATGGCATGGTTTAGCTGCACTAAGAGGGGGCAATTTAATGAAAGGAATATGTAGTTTCCATAAAAATTTGACTTATATGGGTATGCTATATACTCATTCAAAGGACAGTTTATGTTTTCATGTAAGATTTTTGACTGATTAGCAAGATGGGAGATATTTCATTTGTGGGATCATCAGCCCTGCTATAGTAGGCTGAATCATGGCCCAAGTAGCTGTCTTTCAAATTATTAACTTGTTTGGGTTATGACATTCAAGTACCCAGATGATAAATTTATTTATGCATATCACCCATCACTATATTTTAGTAGGTTTGTTTCTTCCTTTTCTCCTCACCCCCACTGTTCAGAATGCTCATTCTGGCTTCTTTTGTGGCATCTGAAGGCAGTTAAAGATGAGGCTAACCCAAATATTCTTCAGTGTTCATGTCTTGGCTTTCTGAGAACAACATGTCATAGCTTAGAGGATGAATACATTTGTGCTCCTCTTTGGCAATGTGGTGGCTGCTGTCTGTAAAATCTTCATAGCTCTTTGAGTAGAAGCTTGCTTATTGAGAAAGATAATGACTGTTCACTGGCCAAGGGTTAACTGGACTTTTGCAAAAAGAAGGATATTTTATTATTCACATTACTTGCTATGTGAAGTGCTCATTTTTTGATGATGGGTTGAGGCAAAAAGTAAGACAACTTAAACAGTAAGCAAACAAAGAGAGTTTGACATTTGACTTCTAGCTTCCCAACTCCAACCCTTGAATCACGGGGTGTACCAAACTTCCCTGCATCTCTGGAACTTCTTGCCTTTCCAGTAACCCAGAGCTGTCCTTTTCTTTAGACTCATTTGAGAACAAATATCTTAAACATGCTACTACTGAAGGTAAATTCAATATGATTTTCTTGAAGGAATTTTGTAGCCATGGTATAGATTAATAAGTGTTTTAGAGTCCAAAGAGATCATGCACTACAGGTAGAGAACAATGATTTTGTAAAATGTGCAAACACTTCCCCTTTGATGGAAGTTGGAATTGTTTCTCCTGATTTCAAACTTGACTGTATTACTGACAGTGCAAACAAGGGTTGTTTTTAGACTCTTGGAACTCTTTTACCTAGCTGGAAGTGCTGCTAACAGGTGGGAAAAAAAGAAAGCCCAGGCCACTAATGAAGTTCAAACCAAGTTAACGGTTTGTTCTTCCAGTCATCTTTGAATGGATCTATCGTGAATTCTCATGAATAAGATCACAAATATTGAATAGTACGCTCAGAGAAGGAATTTAAAATATCCTTTTGGTGTTTAAACATGGCTTGGCGGTGGTTCCAATTTACCATCTAATTAAGTAAAGTTCTATCAAATCACATTAATTGTGATTTTAAAGGAGCCATTGCCCACATCAGTTGCTTATTTTTCTTCCTAGAATCTTCACTCTTGCAATCAGAGTGCTCAGAGGCTTCAGGAGCGGCCTCAGTTATAACTGATTTTAAAAGTTAAGCCTGTGTCTTATATACACGAGTCAAGAATTTCAGAAGAATCTTAGCAGAGAGGGTAGTGACCTCATAAATGCATTGTGACAAAAATGGAAGGACTTAGAGCTCAGGATCAATTTTTTTTTATGAAGTAAAATTGAATTTATTTTTCATATGAGTATTATGTTACTTTGTGACTACGTTTTTGTTTTCTTTGTCATTACTGTAGATTATGGGTTTTTTCTGTGTCAGCCTGTTACACTGTGAATTTTGAGGCACACATACTTCATTTTGTGATCCTAACCAGAAATAAAACAACAGCAATATCAATGTGGGGATAGGCATAGTTTTTCCAGACTGCTTTGTGGGCTCTTTTGAATTTAGTCTTACTTCATTGAGAGCAGGTGTTTTTCAGCATCCCTTCCACAACTTAGAGAACTGTAGTAGGGGTTGGAGGTGATCTTGCTAGTGGAGAATGTCTTGAAGGCTTGATTTATGAGGATAGCCACCTATATTTTTTGTGCTGTTTCTCAAATAGAGGTCTAAAACTACACACTGTTTACTTGCAAGCTTGTGAGGAAGGAAATAGACTAAAATCACCAGCAAGCAAGCTGGCTTGTGGCACTTTTTGCTACTGAAGGACTCAGGCTCTCTAAGATGACTGTGAACCACATCAGAAGTTCTGGTACAGATTTGAAATCAGTGCTGTCTCCAGAGAGCCAATGTGCGTGTGAGGCGAAGTTGCTTTTCCCTCTGGATTTTCCAAGCCTCCTTCTGGTTACACCACAGTGAAACAAAAATGGTTTTCAACTCATTCTATCATAGAAACTCTTTCCTCAAATCCTCGTATTGAGAGCCAAAACATGTCTCAATAGTCTGTCAGAGATGCTGAAATGAAAGATGAAAATTAGCCCTGACATATAGAAAAGCAGAGGCTGAGACATAAATGTAAGTCTTTTAAGTGCATTTGGGATCACTTCTGGATAGAACTGAAATTCACACCAGTCTGTATCTACAGAGTTCCGTGTTGGGAAAGAACAGTACGGTGTTGCCCCTAGACACTCTACTCATCTTTACCTGGGAGAATCCCTTGTAGGCCTGTGCACCCATGCAAAAACAAAGGGGAAAGGACCAAATCAGCAGTGGGTTCATCTAAGGCTGAGAGTAGGCCTGCATAGGTTCCCTACTCACCTCTCAGGGAAAATGGTTTATCCTTCCAGAATATTCATTCCTTCCTATACCCCTGTCCATTACTGTACTGAAGAATGACTATGGCGGAATATTTCTTACAGGCTCTTAATCATATGTTTGCTGTTCATACCTTTATTTCTTTAGTATAGTAAAGTACTACTCTTAATGCAGGAAATTGTCTTAAATATATACATTTAACTCCATGTCATTTCAAGATTTTTTTTATGTGTGTGTGTGTGTGTGTGTGTATATGTTGGTATTTTCATCTTTATTTTTATTTGATATTTCATAGATTTGTATAATATTTTAAACAAATTTTTCTTCATTAAAGCATATTGGACTTTCTTAGTTAATTTAGGAAGTTAAAACTTATCTTTCCCCTTACGTAACTGAACCACTAACTGTTTGATACTTTAGAAATTTATCTAAAATACTGATGAAATATTACTGACAATTTATTTTTCTACATGATATTGGATTATATAACATTTGTTATATTGCATTTATTTGATTCAACACTGCAATTGTACAATTGAATATGTTATATACTTTCATGTATTTTCATAGCTTATGTGATATCTTTTATATTCATTTATTAAACATTTGCTCTGAAGCCCTAAGTGTTCTTTGTTGTTTTTGTTTTTGACTTTAGAAAGTTTATAGAAATCATTTCTTTAAAAGGAGATAGTTATCCACCAGGTGTCATGACACATGCATTTATTTACAACACTCAGTAGGCAGAGGTCTGTGCATTTGGATCTGTGTAGGTTGGAGGCCACTTTGGTCCACATAGAAAACTCCATACCAGCCAGGACTACAGAATAACACCCTGTCTCAAAAAATAAATAAAAAGAATAAAAGAAAGGAAGGAAGGAGACAATTAAACAATATAGATTCATTCTTCCCATATCTTGATTTGAGGCCATAGTTTATTCTTGACTATATATCCACTTATTTAAGAATAGCATGTGTTTCCAAGGTATCTCCCACTAATTACTGGTTTCTTTTTAAGGCATTAGGGAAGAAGCTGGATGGGGTGATACATAATTGCACTCCTGTCTCTTTGAGGTCAAGACAGGAGCTTGAGTTAAAAGCCAGCCTGAACTTTATTACAAGATCTAGTCTTAAAAAATAAATATAAAACAAGACACAACAAGGCATATTAGTGAAGGAATTTACAGGCAAGTGATTTTCACAGACACTGTAATATGTTCTCTGGGAATCATTTAAAGCTTTATTCCTTGCCCATCTAATTTCAGGTAATTTCTTTCCTTAAAAGAAATAACCTCACCTTTTGGAGTTTCTTCAAAACATTCAACTACGATTTAATCGAAACTACAATTACCTTGCGTTTCTACAATTATGTATCATTGGCTTCCATACATAATATTTAGCTAAATTGCATAATTGTCATAACACTGGCACAGGGACGTTTGTTACCCCAACCATGTTAGTAAAATAATAATTCACCCTGCAGCTGCGGAGTTGTGTGAAGCGCCACGAAGCTGACCTTTCCACTGCATCTGGGTATATGTGCCTCTCAGAAGGACGAAAGGTGGTCGGAGGCAGCTAGGTAAAGAGAGGGATACGGGGAAATTGACTTTTGTAGAAGGTAACAATCATTGGAACCACAACAGAGATGCTTATCATGAACAATGATGGCGACAATGACAGCCGCAAACTCCGTATCTTTGTTCCTTATACTAAGGAACTGCACAACTGAGAACACTGACTCATATTTCCATAACTTAAAGTCCCCCCCCCGTGATATCTTGAGAGTGATAGTCATAGCCTCACTCTGCACCACTCCTGAAAGACACTCTGCTGCTTCTCTTTGAGGGTAGACTTGCGATTTTCACACAGGAGAACACTAGGTGCTATACTGAGTTGAAATGCTGGAGCTTGTTTGCTGTCCTGCGTCTCTTCACTCCACTGTCATACCACAGCTTGCCTAGG
>JAQHUG010000052.1:2383973-2405315 GCA_028555095.1 Dicrostonyx torquatus
CCCTCTTTCCCCTCCTCCTGCTACCCCACTTGTCCTTCCCCAATCCATCCCTCATCCACTACTCAGAAAGGGTATGGCCTCCCATGGGGAGCCAGAAAATCCTGGCAGAGTAAGTTGAGACAAGACCAAGCCCCTCCCTGCTACATCAAGGCTGAGCAAGGCATTCCACCATAGAGAATGGGCTCCAAAATGCCAGCTGGTGCACAAGGGATAAATCCTGGACCCACACCCAGGGGCCCCTCAAACAGACCAAGCTACAGAAATGTGGCCCACATGGGTGTTTGTCTAAAGTTGGTGAGCTCCCCAAAGCCTGGGAGTCAACCATTTCTAATCCATTGTTTGTTAGGTTCAGTTCTTATTCATTTGTACATAAGTTTAACACAGAGATGAATTGAAATTTGGGAGAAAATGAGTGAAACTGAAGACACCCTGCAAGTCTGAAGCACACAATGATCTGATGATCAAAAGACACAATGCTCCAGGGACCCATTTTGTGTCATTCTTGCACAGCCCTATTGTCATCGGGTCCTTAAAGTTTGGGCAGAATTTAAGTGAAAATAGGGAATATTTGCATCATATTCTGTTCCCATCTTAGCAGTTCCAATAAATGAGTTCTGGAGGGCAAACAGGTTTATTTCTCCACTGAAGACCTTTTTTAGATATGTGTCTGTACTGGAGAACCTTAATATTATTTTTTGAAAATCTGTTATGAAGTCTGTCTTTTGGAAACTTCTTCCTTACTTGCTGTTGTTATACATTTTAATACTTTGAGGAAGGCTAGTTACTGTTCATAATCACAGGTTCCTCTTCCTGAGCATGGAAAGGGTCAGCCAGAGACAGTTCTGCAAAACCAAATTGTGAATTAAGTTTAATTACAGAATTTTAACTGTGTCTATGAGTAAGATTTGTTCTTGTGGCAGTTTCTGGAAGTTACACACACATCCTGGAAGCAACAAAGACCAAAAGAATAGTTTGGTTTTTTTTGTCTATTTTAAAAGACTCCATACAATTACTTTAGCATTAATATGTCCTAGTATTGTGATAGTAACAATATCTTACTATAATCTTTTAATAAAAATTGTTAAGCATACTAGTCTGTCTAACTTTCCCAAGACTACACACAGCCTAAAATATGATCATCCATGTGAATTACCATAGGTTAATAGTTCTCTCCAAGAGAAAACCTGACATCATTTTGAGGTCAGGTTTACTTTAGTTCCATATGACATTTTACTTTGAGCTGTGGGAGGATTGTTCATTCACGGGATCTAAGTCTTGGAAGAAATTTGAGACTTAGGTAACAATGAAAATGAGGGTGGCCATGTGGAGTCTTCCTTGAGCCAAGACAGTTTGTCTTAGCTTGGTATTCTTTATCTGGCTTTTTAAGTTTTTTAAAGGATAAGCTCAAATATGTTTAGTATATTCATGTAGGCAATAGATTGGCCTGAAAGTGATCCTGTGATATGATTGGAACATGTTTAAGTTGAAAAGTCTTGGGGTGATAGGGAATATAGAAGGAGTACTTGATAGATAAATAGCAGGGTACCAGGAAATATAACAGAGTCCCAAAATATAAAGGGACTACCATCAACTGTCCAGAAGATCAACATGGAATATTAATGAGACATGGTATTTATCAAAAGACATCGCAAAACAGACCCACACGTTACTTCATTATTTCTTATTTGTGTGTCGGGTCTTTTTTTATTTATACATGAAAAGAATATTCCATTGAATAAATTGAAAGAGAATTGAGACTATCAGTGCAAAACTTATGAAAAATTACAGAATGTTTGGAGTTATAGCTTAGTGGTAGACTATTCATAGAGGGCTTGCCTCTATAAGTGACCTCCACTTCTAACACACACATCTACACATGCAGAAAAATGGAAACCAGTTATTTAGTAAGTTTGTATCATAATCTTTGAATAGCCATCCTGAAAACCAGAGGCAGCATAATATTAGGAAACTTTACTATCAAAACCCAAGATGCCATGAGTCAAATGAGTAGATAGACGAAGAATGACAATTCTTTCGGAAAGAAGTGGGGCAGGATGCTTTGTGACACGCTTGGGAGGTCTGCCCTTTTCAGGAACAGAAACAAAGGAGGAGTCAATTCAGACAGGGATACAAAGACATCATGGGGGCAAAGAATAAGAGAGAAGGAAGAAGGGATTTTGTGGCTGAGATGTAAAATGAATGAATGAATTGAATAAAAAAAAAAAAAAGAAGGCAAGGAAATTCCTTGCCCAAATTTATTGCTGAAGAAAAGCTAATGTTGGCATGGTGGTAAACTCTATTAGTTAAAAAACATGATGATGTGAATAATTATTTATAATAAAATGCTGATTTTTAATTGAATCATGCTTAACTGAATTTTTGGTATGATACTCTGTCTTCATATTTAATTACTGATGAATGAATAGTCAGAATCAATATGAGAATTCTCCCTTTCAGAAGTGAGTGATATTTATTATATTAGCTTCCAGCAATGTTTATTTTCAATTGTTCTTATAACTGTGGATAAGTAATATATTAAATATCTTACAAATCAATGAATTAATTGTGGTTTATTTTAAAACTAAGAAGACTATATTTTGAAAAATGACCATGGAAGAAATTTAGCAGGTTAAAAGAAAATACTTATATTTGGACAAGAAATTAGTACTCGTATTGCCTCACACTCAATCTTAAAAAAATCACTATATATATTTAGTGTACAATTTTTCAAAAGGCAGACTTTTCATGTAGCTATTTGGTCAAAGAGAAGCTTTAAGTTCTATCAAATATTTGGGATTTTATGCTTTATTTTAAGTTATATACTTTTTAGATTAAGTAAAGAAATGAGAAAATAAATTCTTATTTACATAAGGTGTTAGGAGGCCATTGGATTTGGTTTTAATGATTTTAGTCTTTTAAGGTCTTAAGGATCTTAGGAAATGGAACAAGTTTATTATTATTATTATTATTATTATTATTATTATTATTATTCACAACTACTTATGATAGAAAATTAAATAAGATGTTAAATTTCATTAAGCTTTATATACTTAAAGATATGTTTAATATTTAGTAACCAAATTTAAAGAAGCCATTTTAAGCATTAATGGATATTTCTAGATTATTTAATGAGAATCTAGTTATTCTGCTGTACTATTTTATGTCTTCTACATTTTAGTTACTGGACCTGAGTTATCTCTGCAGTCACAAGTGGTTAAGCTGTTGAAGTAAAGAATAATCCTCACATATTAGTTTCATTTGGGGGATTATTGGTGCTGCTTCTCTGTAGACATTTCATTTTTTGTCATTTGCATCTGTGCTTTAAATGATGGTTGCATAGGGGTTGATGAGTTGGAGGCCCTGCTGGGAACTGTATTTTCCTTTGCTACCACCTTCTTGGAAGCTCTGTGGTTTAACCTAGCCTTGATCTTTTATGGGCAGGGACAAGTATGGACATTTAGTGAGTTGTTAATGACTTTTGCAATCTGCAGATGTTCGTCAGCCTTTAGCATTTTTTATGGATGGAAGTAGCCAGGAGAAGCTACGTCACATTCGTTATTTGCATGTTTGCTAAAGGTGAGAGGAAAATGAAGAAATATTCCTGTTGGATCTTAGAAGGCTCATGTCCTACGAATGAGACAATTTGTGGAAAGACTAATCTCGATGTTTGCTAAGGACTGTGAACCACTTTCAGATTTGACAGACTAGGAAGCTGAACTGCAGATAGGCACACTGCATGCACCAGGAGCCAGAAGAAAGTAGCCATTTGTAGGGAGCAAAAGATAAGCTGTGTTCAAAGTTCCACAAAGAGCTCCCCGTCACAATGCAGAACAAGAAGTACTGGAATGGCAATGTGATTCTATTTATATAATGTTTGACTAAAAAAATTCAAGATATTGATGGCCTTTAGGGAGTAAGGAGCTAAGCCCCATTGCTCACATTTTGCATATTATTTTCAGTGCTGTTTACAGGAGACATTTAATTAGATAAAACATATTCATATGCATTCCTTTGACCCATCTAGTTTTTATACACATCAACATAAATTTTAAATGTTTTTTAGCCCCTATCTGTGACTTTTGCCAATGCCAATTCACATCGTGGGCTGCTCTTAAGAGTTCTCCCATTTGTAGGCCCTAGACCATAACTGCAGTTCCTTACAGTCAACAAGATGCAGACAATCTTTCTGACTTTTATTTTAAAGATCTGAGCTGAGAGGATATTCCATTCAGTCAGTCACACCCCTTTCTGATTTAAGCTTTTCTGAATAGATATCTAAGTCAAACTTAGCTTCATTTATATCAGTAGTGCTTCTCAAAAAGTAAAAGTCACATATTTCTCATATATATATATATATATTTGTGTGCTTTTATAGTGTCTTTATACCAACTCTGCAATTAAAGGTACATAATTCGCAAGTGTTCTAATTTGTATCCCATGGCTGTGATGAAATACTTGAACCAACTGGGATAAGAAAGTGTTTATTTGGTTTACACTTCTAGTTCATGGATCATCATTGAGGGAAATCAGAACAGGAATTAAACCAGGAATTTGAAAGCAGAACTCATGGAGGAATGCGCTTACTCTCTTGGTCTCTGGCTTTTACTCAGCTAGCTTTCTCAGACAGCCAAGGCCCGCTGTTTGGTGATGATGCACTCCAGTCCACAGTGTGCTGGACCCTTCCGCATGAATCACCAACCAAGAAACTCTCTTCTAGACATGATCCTAGGCCAGTCCGAGTAAGGCAGTTCTTCCTAGGTGATTTTAAGTTGTGCTAAGCTGGCAATAGGAACTGACATGGATAAGGAAGCCAATTCACTATTTAAATCTGTGGTTGTGTTGAGAAAGGGAATGTATGTGTGAGAGATTGCATAATCTCTGAAGTATATTTCCAACATGAAAGCATGTCAGACAAATTCAGAAACGAGCTGTTGGTACTAAGGAAAATTTCTTTTGGACAGAGAAATACAGAAGTGAGGGCAAGGGAAGAAACTGGTAATAAACCAAGATGGAGCTTTGCAGTACCTGCACTGGAGAACTGGTAGGGGTGGTGGATGTAGCTCTCCTTGGTAGGTTCTTTATGGTGAACAAAGTGGTTGGCATTACTACCTTTTGTTGTTGGTATGTAAATACCCACATGCAGTTCTCCTATCTATGATATGAGCCCCCCAGAAATCCCTGAGTCAGCCTCATACTGCACAGGACCCCATCATCTTCCATCTCTCAGTCCTACCCATGTGATGAACACAGCCTGGGAATCAAAACCAGCATTCCTTTTGAATGCTATGCCACATCAGCATTTTATCCCCAGAGGTGCTGAGTGGGCTCTGGGAAGAGGATCCCAGATGGAATCAGAAAGGATGTGTGTGTGTGTGTGTGTGTGTGTGTGTGTGTCTGTGTGTGTGTGTGTGTGTGTGTGTGTGTGTGTGTGTACGCATGCATGCAGCAATCAATCCACACAGGAGGCTTTGCCTCTGTGAAGTTGGAACAGAGTTTCAGGTTAATTCAGGTGAAGAAAGGCAATCAGGGGCTCCCTCTTGTTATTCTCCTAGTATCTCCTCTTTCACATTTTTGGATATTGGAAAGCTGTTATTTTGGGTTAAATCAAGGACTGTGTTGATGTGACTATGGATAAACTAAACATCCTTGAAACACAGCAATTCTACTGCTTCGTGCAGCACTTTGAAGCAGCAGCAGAGTGAAGTCAATACTTAAATATATCCTGGACAGATCACAGCCTATGTCTTTGAGTAATTTTCAGGAAGTTAGCCTTGTGATATCTTTAGAATGCCTGACCCATAGAGACCTGGCACCTGCTGGACATATCGAGGTACTGCCACTTCCTTGCCTCGCTTCTGGTTGTGGCCTCCTGCGTTCCTCTTCAGTATGAGAACTCACTCTAGGGAAAGGAAAGACTCTTTGTCACTTCTCCAGAGGTTTGAGTGTGAATGCTAAATCAGCAGTAATAGCAAAGGTATCTCTTCTATATTTCTCATGGATCAGATAATTTCCACTGACATCAACACTTTTAATATGCCAATTGACATATACTGGTGTTACTTGCTTGGATATTTTCAGTGATTTTATTGACACAGACAAATGGAAATCATAGTTGTTTGTGCATGCCTTTGTGTGTTAAACCAGATGAGAATCGTCTTGGAAAGGAAGGCAAGGAAGGAGATCTGGGTTTTAGAAGAAGCCTTATTGAGTCTGTTTCTCTTCATCCTTCTGTGGTACCATGCTGAGGCTCATCTTTCAATGTGAGCAACTCTGAGTAATTTATGATAAATAATGAAATGCTATTACTTGCCATGGTCTACAAATGGCTGAGTGTTGTAAAAGTCTGAATAGCACCACTATATCTAAATGACTGGATAACACATAGATGTTAACTTGAAGAGAAGAGGTTAATGACCATCAGGCTTCAGAAACTGCCTTGCCTAGCCTTTCTAGAAGGAAAGCATGAAGTCTTTCCACTAGTTGCATTCACTGGAAACAATGGTGGTTTGAAGAGGTGGATATGTACCACTGACTGAATGGTCTTTCCCAGGTGGTGGATGCCACAATATATACATTTTGTTTGGGCATTTTTACTGAAATGGTGTCTTAAAGAACACACAAACTTCTTTTTTTTTAAATCAGACTTCAGCTCTATAGATATATCACTTTTTATCAAAATTAACTTATTTTATTTATATATATCTTTATATAATTATAATTCATCATAACCATAATTAATTATCATGGTATTTATGTGGTGTCTCATCCTCATTTTCAAGATTGGAACCAATCCAAAAATATGCAACTGTAACATGCCTTCCTAGTCTTCTGCAGTGTATTTCATACAATTAGAAAATGCTGTTCACAATAAATGCCTGTTCTCTTCGTCTTGCTTGCCATAAAATACCTGTGTATCTAAGCGCTAGGATATGAACACTTTAATTGCTCACTACAGACTGTCTTTATGCACTGCACTCCCATTGTGAAAATTGAATTAAATGGCTGGTCCATGTGGTCTTTATGCAGAAAGTAGAGTCTCTACACATTCAAACCATGGAAAAGGTGATCTCTGGCTACTGAGGCTTCGAAACTCAAAAACTCTGCTGAATTTTAGCACTGAATTTTCTCACATTTCTCCAGAATTATCCCTCTGCCAAATACAATATCCTGTTCCCCCAGCAGAACAGCTTCTATTCCTCACATATCAGCTGTAAGGTATGAATTGAATTGTTTTAAAATAGATCACATTTCAGAGGAGCGCTCTAGTTGTCCTCACCATTTCTTTTCACTTCTGTGCTGAGAAGTCCACTTTAATCTTCAATTATTAGTGACATGCAATCAAGTGAACCTCTTGACCTTCACCAAAGAGATGGGCTTTGAAGGGGAGTGGTCTTGGCCATTTCGGCTTATAGCCACGCCCCGCCATTAGCTAATTATTCCACCCCCCTAATTAGCTGTTAATTAATTAATGGGGCTGGACCACCAGGTCCCAAGAGGTATAAAAAGATAGGCCCACGTGGAAAGTGCTCTCTCTGTGGATCGCCAACCTGCCTGCTTCTTCGGAGGAGCTCTGTTTGGTGGTACAGTAACCTGTGTGTATTTTGCCCCTAGTAAACTGTGTGTCTCAAATAAACTTCCACAGGGCTTTCGTGCTGGGAATGTTGGGTGCTTGGTTCCAGATCAAGAAAGATTGCTACCATTTATTAGAGGAGAAGGAGTCAAAAAAAAAGGTGATTCGTTAAAAGCACTGCATGGCTCTTCTTCCAGATCATGTGCCTTCTACAAGATTTGGGAAGGGCAGCTGAGGAGCTGTGTGCTCTTAACAGTGTGTCCACTCTTGGGTATCTGAGAATGAAACCAGAGGTCAAAATACTGATGTGGGTCTATGGCTCCATCTTCACTAGGTTCCACTGGGTCCACTATGGTTCTGTCTCCACTGGGCTGCTACCACCTTCTCTGAAACCATGAGCTGCTCATTCTGGTCTATGGCTTCATCTCCACTAGGTTCCACTGGGCCCGCTATGGCTCCATCTTCACTGGGCTGTAACCACTTTCTCCAAAACCATGAGTTGCTCATTCTGGTCCATGGCTTCATCTATACTGGGTTCCACTGGGTTCACTATGGCTCCATCTCCACTGGGCTGGAACCCCTTTCTCTGAAACCATGAGTCATTCATTCTGGTGGACCAGATGGAGTCATTTCAACAGATCTAGGCTTTCCTCAGAGATTGGTGGGAAGGTAGAGGATCGTCTCGTCGAGCATATCCATTCTTCACAGAGAGCATCATAGTTATCATTGCTGCATTATTCTTCACTCCTGAGAGGTCTAAGAGCATCTTGGAAGAGGAGAAAGAAGGGAAGGCCCAATCGGAAGGCTGACCTAGCCTGGGGAAAGTAGCCTCAGAGCTTCTATTTGGTTGGTTGTCTGAGACTCAATGATCAGATTGGTTCTGTGTTCTGGAAATGAAGTTGTTGGACAGCATATTCCCTGGGTCTCTGTGGCAAGCATTCCGAAAGCTGAGCTTCTATGTCTGGTACTAAGGTTTGCATGGAACCAGTGATTTCTGCTTCTACCTGTTCTCTTTCCCAAGCCTTCCTTCCCTCCTGTTTTCTCTCGGCTGAAGCATTTTTGTTTCTTGTGTATTGCTGATGAGGTAGGTGGAAGAAATCATGCTACTGTTCCTGTTTTGATGAATCTACTTGTTTCCAACCCTAAAAATAACCCCCTTACACATTAAACACTGGTTTTCATGCTTGAATACACAAAGTGTGTGTGTGAGAGAGAGAAAGAGAGAGAAAGAGAGAGAGAGAGAGAGAGAGAGAGAGAGAGAGAGAGAGAGAATTGATTATAAAAACAGAAGTAGGAAGAGGAGACCTGAAGGAATTTCTTCCCCAAACAACTTGAATTTCTTTGGACTTATAAGTTCATCTAATTCTACATTTAATGTTGTCAGATCCTTCCAATTCAGTAAAATTTCCGATTGCTGAATTTTACTGTGTTACACGTAGAACAGAAAACCCAGAAATAGTTTCTTTTTCTTTTTTTTTTCTGAGTCACTATTATGAATGTCTTTTGGGGTTTTTGTAGGTGTCATGTTGTTCCTTTCAAGTGTAGGTCCCCAGGCTTGGTAACAAGAGCCTTTATTTAGTGAATCTTCTCATTGGTCCCTAATTCAAATTATTGTCAGAGTTTTAAAAGGGCGTGGTTGCTCTGCCTCCTGTGGTCTAGATGTTGCGTATCATCAGCAACACAACAAAGTTTATCCAAACAGTTTTAAGAGAATCCTTAGGGCGTTCTCCTGCTTGAGTCTCCAGTCACAGGGAGCGAAAGCTTTGCTAGCTGTCTTTAGGTGATGGTGTTTTGTGGCTGTCCTATTCTTTGGCCTGATGCTCAAGCATCATCCAAGCCTCCATGGGAGTCCCAGGAACTGTAGGCACAGGTGAGCCGAGAAGTATTGAAACTGCAAGCCCAGGAGGAGTACTATGGCAGAGGCTCTGTCATCAGGAAAGGGCTAAGAGCTGTTCTTAACCAAGTCATCTCTACAGTGGTCAGTTCAGGCTGGCAGCGCAAAATACCACAGACCAGATGACCTAGACACTGAACATTCATTTCTCTCTTCCATAGGTTGTGGTGATACTGTGTTTGTACTCTAATAATAAAGCTTGCCTGAAAGATCAGAGAAGCAGAGCAGCTAGATACTAGTTCTTATTGCTACCGAATCCTCAGACCAAATAGGGAATCCTGTTCCTACAGGTCATCAGACCAAATGCCATCTCGGCAAAATCTCAGACTGAATTCTGAGCTCCTGTCTCCTTCTGCCTTATATTCCTCTCTCCACCCAGCCATAATCCTTCCTGTCTCCACCTCCCTAGTGCTGGGATTAAAGTTGTGAGCCACCACCACTTGGTTCTGTTTCTCTTTTAGACTGATTCAATCTCCTGTAGCCCAGGGTGTCCTTGAACTCACAGAGATCTGTCTGCCTCCCTTTCTCCCAAGTTCTGGGAGTAAAGGTGTGTGCCACCACTGCCTGACCTCTATTGCTGACTTTAGTGTGACTAGCTCTGCACTCTGATCTTCAGGTAAGCTTTATTTGTTATAGCACAAACAAAATATCACTAACATAGGTTATAAATCCAAGGATTTTGGAAGCCACGGGTTCCTTTTTAGTTTTTTGTTTTGTTATTGTTTTGGTTTTTTTCTGACGTGTTTCATTGACCCCTGATCTATCCACACATGTCGAAAGTCCTCTTCTTGGAAAGACATCTGTGTGATTGGATTAGGCTCAGCTCACTATAATTTGATCACCTTTCATCCTCTTTCCAAACAGCTGTTACATTTTGAAGTATTGGGCTTCGGCATATGAATGAGGAAATGGCATTCAGTCTATAACAGTGGCTCAAACACACAGAAGCACACGAATCAACAGTAGCGTCAAATTGTCTGAAAGCTTTAAATTGCAGCTTTCTCACTGAGCAGACAAGTTCCAGCGTTTCTAAGACACGCAGAGTGCTGTTTTCGTGGTGTCCTCCTTCTGCCATATCTTCTCTGAGGTGTAGGCATGTAACGAGGGAAAGGATCCAGCTTCCAAGAAGTATGGCGTCACTGCTCTGCATGTGAGTCGGTGACAGCCTTTGCCTCCAGCAACTGCACTCTAATGCTGTTCCAACTAATAAGTACCATGGAAACCCAGTGTGCTCCAGGGGTGGTGGAGAGGTGGGTGAGCATCAAATCACCAAGTGACACTGGCTTTTCAAATGTCACTATATAAAAATAGAATTGCTTGAGCAGGGCCATGCCAGCCTTTCAGCTCCTGACTTCGGCATCTGTGCTACTTTGCTTGCATCTGGCTCCATGACAAGCAGGGAGAGTCTCTGTTTTCATTATTGCCACTATGTCCCCATCCCCGCCACCTTTGAGTCCCTTATTTTCTTCTATTGTTTGTTTGTAATGTGTTTTCTCCCCAAGATTGAGGAATATTAGTTTAGTATGTATATTTCATAATATTAAAAAAATAAACTCCCGTATCTGATTTCAGGTAAATAAATAAAATCATTCACACACACACACACACACACACACACACACACACACGTATGTATATTATATTCTGATTTGGTCTAGGCATCTTCTGTGCTCTTAAAAACTCTGCTACCCAAAAGAAACCCTAGCAATTGAACTTGGCAAAGTGCATTTAGATTTTATTTATTATAACAACTGGTTGGGTTGAAAATTGGCTGATAACCTTGGAACACATGAACAGTGCCCATGTTTTGTTTGCTTATAGTTTGTTAGTCATGCTGTGGATGAAGACAGATGATATGTAAATGACCAGTACAGCATTCACATGTGAGCTATTAGGAAGAGAAGGTTCAATGCAGGTTTTGACTTTTTTGAGATCCTGATCTTGGTGACCTTATCGTCCATGAAACTCAGTTTCCTTATTTGTAAAAATGGGTGCTGCAAATTCCATAGCTATTTAAGGATTTATCAAACAAGTGCTATCACAGGTTAATCACATCTATATTGGAATTTGAACGGTGTTGGGTTATACATGGTTTAAAAAAAAACTGGGACCATTCCAGGGGCTGAATTATTACTGTGTGTCATGGGCCAGTTCCCAAACTTAAATTTGGGAGCTAGATTTAATCATAAATGCTAAATACTATGTGTAGAAACTGTTGTTTTCAACAAGATCATGCTAGAAAGAACTGTGGAAAGGGAGAGAATGATGCTGTGAAAATTTAAATTTCACAATGATGTTGGATAGGAAAAAAAATCCATTTCCAGGTACCTGGGCCTGAATTTCTCAGCCTTCAAGGAAGGCAGGGAAGCAGGCTAAGCCAGTATGCCCTTTCGGTGCAATTGCCCTTGAAGTGTGGGATGCACAGTTTGATACTGAACTGAGTGTCAATTTCTAATGTCTAAATTTCTGACACAGTAAAAACAGCTGAAGAGAGAAAAGCCTCCAAAGCCTGAAGGACCATCTCTATCATTTTCTTGACATCCTATATCATGCTGTTTCTCCTCAGGATGAAAGAAGTGATTTTCAGGGTTGAATAGAGAATACTTTTTTTCTTTATTCAAGTATGTGTATCTTGCAAAATGTAGCTTGATAGACTGAGCAAACTATTAATCAGGATTTCATATGCTGGAATGGAAAAAAGATGATTTATCATGTCAGTAAAAGCTAAAACTTATTGCATGGACTCTTTCTGATCTCTCCTCATTTCCCTCTTTTTCATAATTAAAAAAACACAACCTCCTAAAGATGAAAATTTAGAACTTTGTTTTCTTCTGTTTATATTGAAACACTGTGTGACAAACAGCTTTTGTCATGACTTAAAACAAAATGAACCTGTTCAGATAAGTTAGCCACAGAAGCGTGCTTCATCCCTCCTGCACCTGCCTGTCTCAGGAGTACCCACTCTTTCCCAAGAGCATTTGTAGGCATCCAGGAGAAGGGCTGCAGTAACAATGAAAACTGTCTTAGGCATTGTCTTCCCAGAGCTTACATGTTAGTGATGGAGTCAGATGTCAATTAGAAAAGTATATCCTTCCATTAAGAAATTCTGACATTGGCAAAAGGCTAACATGTTTGAATATGCATGTGCACCTGTGGGACCTTCTCCCTGAGTTTGTCCTAGTATAACTGAGTCCCAAATAAGGAGGGACAGCCAGATAGATACAGGTTACCTTAGAAACAGAGGCACCAGAGCAAGAGAAAGGAATTTAAGCTCATGTGGGTTCAGGAGACAGCTGGTGAAATGGTAGAAATGTTAGCAAAAATTCCTGGGTTTGAATCCCTAAAACATACATACAGAACTGGCAGGGCTTGCTACTTTTCTATAATGCCAGGGCAAGTGGAGTTGGGGGGATGTTTGTGGCTTGCTAGCACGCCAATATACCAAAATATGTGAGCTCAAAGTTCACTGAGAGACTGTCTCAAAAATTAAGCTGGAGCGTCACAGAAGATGCCCGTCATTGGCCTCTGGCCTCCGCATGCATGTACACATGTGCATGCAGACATGAATGCATACACCCACAGGGATCCTTGTACATACATACATACACTAGGATTAAAAACCCTTAGGGATACAGCAATAACCATTGTTCCTGGGAGTAAAGATCAGGCCAGAGTAGTGGAAAGTGCAGAAGAGGACAGATGAGGCAGGCTTCAGAGTAAACCTGGATTTGGTTTGTGTTCTACTAGAAAACAATAGGGACTTATGTAGGAAATGGCACAGGTGCTGTGTGGTGCACATTCTAATGGCCATACAAGAGTGCATATCAATGTCAGGTCCTCCCAGGGGATCTGACAACTTAGACTAAACTTTGGGCCTGTGGTGTAAATGATTCTCGATTAGATTGGGCGTGCCCTAAGGCTAAGCCAAAGAACTTCCATGAGATGAGAAACAGGAATCATGGATCCCGATACTGTCCTTATTTCTGTCCTGAATCAGGGTGGGGGGCACAGAGTCACCGTAAACTGAGACGAAAAGGTTGGGATCGGCAGGGTTTGGGGAAGAGGGGTGGAAGAGCTGTCTTAAGTACACAGAGTGCTCTCCCCGCTTATTAGGTGACCAATAGGACACTTTTGAGAAGGTATTTCAGTATAATACTGAATTCAGTTGCAAACTGCACTGTTAAGAGCAGGGTTGCCACAGAGAGATCCCTTCAATACTGAAAACTAGTACCAGAAAAGACACACCTCTCAGAACCTAGGGAGAAGCTTGAAGGAACAGGATGCCGAGTGTCTTAGCAGCTTGCTCCACCAGCACATTCATCCTGAGTCACTCAGAAAAAACAAGGGGAAAAATGCACCCTAAAACACAGACTTCACTCAGGAGCTTGTTGGGAAGTTGGGGAGTGGCAGGCATCAGTAGCTTCTTCAAGTTTGTCAGCTGATTAAAATGTATTACCAGAGGAGGGGGCAGCTGAGCAGAGAGTGAGGAGGCATACAATGCTAAAATGTTGGATTGCTAGAGACTCTCCCAGAGAATAGCAGAGATCTCCTTATTGGCAGCAGGAAAGAAAATGAAAAGTCCAAGTGTTGTTGTTGCCTGAAGGAGAGAAGTCATCTGCCACAAACTGGCATCAACTCCAGGAGAGTGAAGCCAGCCAGGACGCTGCTCTGTACCATTGATATGATGGGGGAAGAGTAAGGACTTGCTCCTTAAGGGGAAGGAGAGGACGACATTTCAGGAAATTTCCTACAGAGAAGACAGTTGCTCAGCTTCAGATCAGGCTACCAAGACAACTGTATGACTCTGAGCCCTCTGTGTGTCCAGAATTGGCAAAATGTACTAACTGGACAAGATAATTTGTAGAACATTCAAATTTCCTATCTTTCACAAGTGAACCATCATTTTCCTCTGATATCCAGCATTGATAAAGATCTCTTTGTGCAAGGACATTTATCAAAGTAATCTCTGTTTTCTAAGAAGAGATTTCTACTCTATCAGCAAAACAAATCATTCCTTAAAATCCATAGCCTAAGGGAATGCTTATTCTATAATGAGGTATGAAAGGAGATTTCAGATTATATTACCAAATCTGTAACTATGATGGATACTTTAAGATACAATGTAATGGGGTAGTAGGCAACTTTAATTCTCTTAGATATTACATCTTAAATTTCATTTCTCTCATTTTAAATTTCTTAGCTTTTCATAGACTTCAGATTCATGTGATTTCAGTAAGAAGAGTTGAAAAGACAACTCTTGACAAGAGATTGATTAATAAATTCTTAACTTTAGTAAGGTTTAATTATGGGTTTTACTATTTGATTCTCCACACTTTGAAAGAGACTGTCTGCCTCTTAGAGATGTTTTATGAATTGATTAACCGGTTGTGTGATCCTGGTTCTGTGCTACAATTCCTCCACTATTGTTTTATTGTTATCTTAGTTATTAACAATGTACCTTGTCCATCAAAGTTCTAATCTTCACCAAATGTTTCATTAGTGTAAGTAAAAAAAATAAGATGAATAGATTTGGGACTAAGCATTTTTGTCACTTGTTCTGAATTATCCTCCTAGGACAATGGACTATGCTTGGATACTTTGTTATGGAGATTGTAATCTATACTTGACCTAAGTAAACAGGAGACAAGATGATTATTGCAGTTTATTTGCCACTGATTAACCAGGGAGTGAACACAATTTCACCAAGAAGTAATGGGTAATGTTCAGAAAGCCACAGGGAATGTCCTACACTAATTAAAGACGGGAAAGCCACCGGAGAGAGTGTATGTTCTGGTCTGTGCTTGCTAGATTTCAGTGGAGTTGTGTTCTCTGGAGCAGATGATTATGTGGAGTTGTCAAAGTAACCAGAGAAATTAACACTGGTTGTTTCCAAAGAAATAGAAAAATGGGAACATATTTGCCATGTATCTATTATAAACATGTATTAAATAATTTCTTCTTTTAACACACTTTTTCCTACAAAGATGCCTAATATTTCAAAATGATTTCATATAAAGTCCATGTATATTACACACCTCTAAATTCTTCCAGAAAGCAACACCAAAGAATTTGCAAGAGCCTGTGGATCCTACACAAACACATTTTGAGTTATAGGCTTGCAAAGCTTGCTGTTCCCTGTTGATGTCCTCGGGTTCCTCGAAGCATGCCAACAAGTTCCCTCTGATCAGGGTGAGGTTGTCAGGTGGACTCTGATTGCTTCTGTTGGGTAACATTCGTTTAGCTGAATTTCAGGGAAATGGTCAAGATTTACAGATCACCAACATAGAAGTGCTTAATTTAAATTAGACTTCTGTATGTTTGTCTAGTGTTTTAGGACTCATTAAGCAGATATGACTGCCATTTAAGAGAATGTTACCAATAGTAGGTAAGTTTCTTGAACCATTTGAGAAAGTGCTCTGTAAACAAGAAATTGTGCAGGACATCAGCTGTCATCCATTTTCAGTACCACTGAAGCTCAGGATATTTCAGATGGATATGGTAGTAGCTTATGATGGCTAAAATTGTGACATTTTGGAAGCAGCTTTGGCGAAATTCTTTCCCTTTGAACTGTAAGATTTTACTTATGTTTAACCTGTCATCAGTCAGTGATGAGATGAACAAATGGATCCACATTACATTGATGAAAATGAGCTGCTTACTCACTCTCCCTGGCCTCCAGCAAGGTCAAGAATCTGGTGGGTATGAGTCAGTCTGAACGAAAGGTAGATGCTTAGGATTATAATAGAGGCCATCTTAGGTGTCTCTGGAGTCTAGTACAGGAGCTGAGGGACTGTGTTTAGTCCTGCGTCTACTTCGTGGACAGCAGATAAACATCATTCTGTAGCAAACACCTCCCTGAACTTCCAGTACTGGGAGGAAAGAGAGAATGAAAGAGAATTTGGTCACCGTTCCTTACAGAGGAGAGTGGCTTCACACCCATCAAATATGTATTTTATGTTTGTACAAATGTTGACATTTGGCAGAAAACATTAAATGACTCTTTAACAAACCTAAGTAACCATGAATTTTAAGTAGGATTCCTGGATGTGGGAAAATGTGGTCTGATTATGTTTGTTTGTTTGTTTGCTTGTTTTTGCGGAAAGAACTTGCTTAGTTGTCATATACTAGACCACACTTTTCACTTATGTATCATGATAATCTTCTCTGTCTCGCTATCTCCTTGTCTCTGTCTGTGTCTGTCTCATGTGTGTGTGTGTGTGTGTGTGTGTGTGTGTGTGTGTGTGTGTGTGTGTGCGCGTGTGTGTGTTTCAGAGTAGGAATGATCAGGTCACTTTCCCAGTGAAGCTAGGTTTCAGACATCGGTAATTGTAGCTCCTGCATCTAAGCGGGCTTTCATAACTTGCTTTATGTTCTATATATTTTGTGAAAAAATTTTTTACTGGTGTCTTTGAGGTTGTTGTCACAGGGTACCTTGGGAATTCCCTTTCTTTAGTCACATGCAAGCTGAAGCCCCCAAATCAAGATTTCTTTTCTTAAGGTAATGAAATGAGAACTTTGGTGAAGTGGTACAAGGGAGTTGGGAATTCAGGTTATGGAAGTGAAGGTGCCCTGGTTTGGGGTGAATATGTCCTGTGATTCATACCATGGAACATCACTTTGAACCTGTGCAAGAAGGCGACATCAGATGCAATAATATTGTGTTGGGAGAGCCTCATAGTGGAGTTAGCTTCATCAGAAGAAACACAAGAGGGCTTGTATCCTCTTCCTGCTTTTGACCATGTGAGAATACAAGAAACAGATGACAGCCCATAGACCAGACAGATGACAGAAGCTTGATTTGAGATTTTCCCAGTGGAGTTCAGAGACATAAGTGGTTGCTGTTTATACTATCCAGTCTTAAATGCTTCTTCTTCTCCACCCCCCTTTTTTTTGGTAGAATTTCATGATAAGATGCCTGTCTTGCTCACTGAGTACTTGATTGAAATTAAAATAGAAAGTTGACAGGCGGCCCCAGGATGGAGAGAACACTGGTCAGGTGGTTGCTACCACTACCTCTCTGACTTTAAAATCTTTGACATTGTAGTTAATTCTGACTCTTATCTTCCTAAAGGAAGTCAATGGAAATGATGTATGACTGTGGGCCTCAACACCGCAGACCATTCCTGAGAACGTCCAGTGTGACAGGTGCTCTGATTTCCTCCATTTCACTGGACAGAACCTCCAGTGGGAGGAGTTAAGTAGCATGGCCAGTGTGTTCCCACTGGTGATGAGAAAAGGCCTGATTTTATAACTCTATCACATTTTCAATGTCTTTCTCCATTGCCTCCCTCAAACTGTTCACTTAGGTTCAAAAATAGCCCCAAAGATATTTGACCTAAATACTCTATAGCACACAGAAAATGGATTGCCTTACTTAAACAGAATAGGAAAACAGGAAGAAAAAGTTTTTGGTTTTCTTTCGGACTCAGCACCCTACCCTCCAGGCACGTGTTTACCACCTGCCGTGCAGGTGCAAGACATATAATTATATCTTAAAATCATTTCCAGATATGCTAGGAACAGTGATAGGACCAGCTGTGTTTCTCATAAAAGATTAGGCACAAGTCATGTCTGTGCTTTTCTCTATACTAACTCATGAGTGCCCAAGCACTGGGTTAACATGATAAACGGAAACAAAATTAAATAAGCTGGTGTAAACACAGCCCAACAGGCTTCCAGAAGGCAGATAAATGTTGCATGGAGACATCCACTGTAGCCAAATTCCTGTTGTTAGTATTTCTGTTTGAATAATAGTAGCTAATATTAGTGGAAAGGTAAAAGTGTGCTGAGAACCTGTATATCACATGGCTGGGAGGGCAAGGCTTCCAACACTCCAGTAAACCCATCTGGAGAGCTTCAGTCACAAGGGCTTCCTGCCTCATTAGCTGTCTCCAAAAGGCCTTGCTTAAGTAGTGAAAATCATTGTTGTTTCAGGGCAATGGTGCGGAGTGAAGGAAAACACACATGTTTGACTGCTATGTGTTCTTTTTCACGTTAAGATCTGAAGATGATGCAAACTTATTCAAGGACTCCAACAGAGAACTGAGCCTTGCATTAAATATTCACATTAGAGATCAGTGCTACGCAGAAGATGCTAATGATGAAGAACAGTCTAGTATCCATCATTGAGACTCTAGGATGCATCTTCATTATTACGGTTATATGGTTGGCTGTGCATTTGCATCCTCCAGGAATCCGAGTTTGAGAGAAGTCATTTTAGTCAGCCTTCCTTGTGTAAATCACTAAGAGCAACGACTGCCAGTCTCTGATTTCAATGACAAGGCAGCTCGCCATCTCCTTAGACCTTCTCTCCAATTTGCAGACAGTGTTCAATATTTTAAACCCCATATTTTTACCTTCAGTATACATTTATTGGCTCCCCTACTTGGAGCCAAAAGGGTTTCTTGAAGCCATGCCAGCAGACTCCAAATCCAATCCAGTAGCTTCATCTAATTTATCTTCATAGAGGCTGGACTTCGCATTCCCTGGCGGCTTCTTCGTGACTGTTTTGGTGAATGAAATAGTTTACCCCAAATTCTCAAGCCTTCCATTTAAACAGCTGAATTTTTGTGAAATAATCTTTCCGGAGCCCAAATTTTCTCTCCTCTATAAGATCTTCATGTATCATTGTACCTAACTAATCTGTTGTATACACACAGATTATTTAAAGCTTAAATGATCTTTAAAAAAAAAAAAAAGCTTAGTGCCCCAAAAATCTCCTACTAAAAGCTGAAGCTCTTTTTACTATCAAGATGATCTTGATGTTTAAGCTCAGGACCAAGAGTAGCTATCCAGACCAGGATCTCTGTTGACTGTATCTTACCGTATGCTCATTGTTTCCCCAAGTTCTGTATCATTCATGAATTTACCATCATGCACCGCTGTTTAACTTTCTAGAAAAAGAACATTCATTCAGCCTGATTTATTGCTTAGGAATCCACATCATTCCTGAGTGAAATCAGCTTTTATTTTTTATTCATTCACAAATCACTTATCATTTTTTCCTAGGTCAATGTGCTCTGTCATCATTCCTTTATTGAAAGTAATGTGCCTTCGGAGGTCCTTGCAAACAGTCCAGGATTCTCACTTCTTTAGGTCTTCAGAAGATGCTGTTAGTGGAACAGCCTTTGGGTAGCCAGATGCACTCACTCTTGGACCACAGAGCTGAGTTTACATGGTTAAGGTGTGAAAAGCCCTTTCATCAGACCATTTTTTCCACATTTTGAAATACTACAAGAGTTTAAAAACAGTATTATCTTTCACACTCAGTTAGAACTTAAGCAGTCTAAGCAGAAGATGAAACAATGCCTTTTGTACAATTCAACGGGACATTACTCAGTAACTCTGTGTGCTCTTATAATGGTTTTAAGCTTCCTCTGAAAGCTAGATGAAGTTTGGGAGCTATGAATATGTTGTTTTGTTGTTGTTGTTAATACCTGCCTTTCCTCTCTTCTTCCTTCTCTTTTAGTCTTTGCATATGTATGTGTGTGGAGTGCATGCAAGTATTTATGCATGTTTATGTAATTGTAGGTGTATGTGTGTGAATATGTGTGTGTGTGTACGCTGCACGTTTGCGGAGGTCCAGAGTTGATGACTGGTTTCTTCCTCCACCATTCTCCGTTTTATTTATCAAAGGTCTCTTGAGATCCCAAAACTCACAGGATATTCTAGAAAACCACACTGGCTCAGCTATAGCCTGTCTCAGCCTTACCAGTGCTGGGAATATAGGTGACTGCATTACCTAGTTACTTTTCACATGGGTAATGGGTATCTGGATCCTGGTTCTTATACTTGTACAATCAACCCTTTATCCACTAAACCATGTTCCCAGTCCTTGATCAGTTCTTGCAGGCCATTACTTCTGGTGAATAGCTGTTGCCCTCTGCAAGAGGTGTATGTAACGCTTTTTTCATGTAACTTTAAAAAATATCTCCCCACTTTATTTGTGGCTAGATTGCCACATTATATGGATTCTGTTGTTTTGCATTGGAATCATTTGTGACTGCATAATCGATATATACTTTTTAGAAAGTCTAAATCTTTAAGGTCATTTTTTCAGCTATTAGAGAATAAAGACCTTGAATATTTCCATAGCTTATATTTTATGATTTATGGAGATAGTAAGGTTTCTTTTTCAGGCTTACTTGATTGGATTATGTTTGTTTTGAAACAGTGCTCTTCCTTAGGCATCTTCTGTGTTTTAGTTACTCATCTAATAATGTGTAAATAACTTTTTATATCTACCTGCTTCATAAGACTGTTAGAAGAATTAGATCAGTGTTACAAAAGTTCATCCATAATTGTTAAAGACCAAGGACACTGCTGGGCATTCTTCTTTGAGTGTGGCTTACCATTGCTGATAAAACTGTGAGCATCGTTTTCATGGGAAGAAAATATTCTATTTTCAAACAGAAAGGTTTCTTTTCTGCACATGCAATCAAATGTTCATTTTCCATATGTTTTATCTCAGTCTAAGTCACAATAGCAACATTGATGAAGAAAGTTACTGCTTTAGACTATTGATACTCCTGGAGTTAGCCTGTTTACCAGGGCAGTGGGGATAAGGCCTCTTCTAAGAAAGTAGTATGTGAGAAAGTTCCCAGTAAGCCTGGAAAGTACCTTCATGGCATGTATTCTCAAGGGGTGTAGAATATGGCATTGTGTATAAGTAGAACCAGTGAATTGGTGTACAGTGGGGTGAATGAATGGCAGATAGGGATGGTGGCTGCAACTAGCTCAAGGGATGGGTTGCAGCTGCAGGTTTGAACTGACCCTTTAAGATAAAAATGCTTGGGAAGCTTTCCTTCAATGTGACAAGTCTAACCATTTGGGCAAGAAACTGTTCTTGCCTGGACTGCTTGATGGTATGCTGTATAAA
>JAQHUG010000052.1:2406265-2440114 GCA_028555095.1 Dicrostonyx torquatus
ATTATTTGGGTTGGGGCAGCAGGGAAATGAATGAGCAGTCTGTATTTATACTTGGCAGTAACCAACAGTTCTCTAATTGAACTTAAGGCCTCTCTAAACCACATGAAACCTAGCAAACTTCCCTTGGAAGGTGAAGTAATGAATTTTAGAGGAAAATCTACAACCTCCAATTTACTAAACCATCATAACCCCAAGCACATTCTAAGTATTTTTCCTTATAACCACCAATAAGTACATTTTAAATTAATTTTTTAAGTGTTCGTAATCCATACTTTAGAATGCAAAAGCTGCCTTTAATTTGATGGGGCTTAGATATTTGAGGTACTCTATTAGCGTACCAAACAGTGATCACACAAGATCATTTTTCTTTCTTATTCGTGCATGACAGAAATTCTGTATCTTAGGAAAAGACTTCCAAATTACTTGGTTGTTTATGAATATACAGAGTTACTTTTAGGTATGTGCCATGTGTAAGTTTTACTTGTCTTGTTTCTGTGACACAATACTGGAAAAATGCAAATCAAAATTGTAATTTTGGCTCACAATTTCAGGAAGTAGAGTTCTTCCCTGCAGGGAAGGTGTGCAAGAGAGATAGTTCCTCCCTGCAGGGCATGTGTGCAGGAAATATAGTTCTTCCCTGCAGAGAAGGTGTATAGGAGGTATAGTTCCTCCCTGCAGGGCATGTGTGCAGGAAATATAGTTCCTCCCTGCAGGGCATGTGTGTAGGAAATATAGTTCCTCCCTGCAGGGCAGGTGTGCAGGAAATATAGTTACTCCATGCAGTGAAGGTGTGCTGTCTAGGACAGGAGTTAGCTAGTTTCATTGCACCCCTGAGAGTAATCAGAATAGTGAATACTGAATGCTTGTAATTAGCTCACTGACTCATTTTTATTCAGAGAAGGACTTTAGCCCATGGAATGGCACTACCCATATTTAGGTTGGGTCTTCACACCTTAGTTAATGTAATCTAGAAAATTCCTCATTGACATGCACAGAGTTTTGGGTCCATGGTGATCACAAATGCCCTACAAAGGGGACAATAATTATTAACCATTACCTTTCCCTTAGCAATGGATGAAACACTGACAAATCTTTTTTTTTCCTTTTTTTAATTATTAAAAGAAAAATTTACATTTACTCCCCTATCCCAGACCCTCCCGCACCCCAATACCCCACCCACCATCCCCTTGTGTCCTTAAGATGGGACAGGATACCCTGCCCTGTGGGAAGCCCAAGGCGCTTCCCGCTCCATCCCGGTCCAAGAAGGTGTGCATCCATATAGAATAGGTTCCCAAAAAGCCAATACATGCAGAAGAGATAGGTCCCTGTGCCATTATCATTCACTTCTCGGTCAGTCCCCATTGGCAGCCACATTCAGAGAGTCCAGTTTGGTCATATGCTCATTCAGTCCTGGTCCAGTTGGATTTGATGAGCTCCCAATAAATCAAGCACACCGTCTCAGTTGGTGGGCCAGTCCCTCATGGTCCTGACCTTCCTGCTCATCCTCTCCCTCCCTCTGCCCCTCCACTTGACCCTTGTAGCTCTGTCCCTTGCTCTGATGCAAATGTCGGTCTCTGGCTCCATCCTCATCTGTCATGTGAAATCTCTATGGTGATGATCAAGACATTCAACAATGTAACCATGGGACAAGGTCAGTTCAAGCACCCTCTCCTCTGCTGCCCAAGTACCTAGCTGGGGACATCCCTGGGAACACCTGGGATCCCCTGTAGAGACAAGTCTCTTGCCAATCTTAAAATGACTCCCTTAATGTAGATATCTTATTCCCTTCTCCAATATCCACCCTGGCAGGGGAGATACCATGATCACACTGACAAATCTATCTGTCTCTACTAGCAAGGAACATTTTTCTTAGATGTTATCACTTGGTACCATCATGGATTCTAAGATGTGGCTGCACTTTGTTTCTCGGCCTTCTAGACCCAAATAATCACACAAAACTATATTAACTATAACACTGTTTGGCCTATTAGCTCAGACTTCTTAATAACTAACTATTACATCTTGAATTAACCAATTTCTATTAATCTGTGTATCACCACAAGGCTGTGGACTACCGGTAAGGCATGTCCTTCTCCTTCAGTAGCAATGTGTCTTCTTGGTGCCACCTACTCTCTTTATATATCTCTTCCAGCCTGGCTATATTCTGCCCTGCCATAGACCAAAGCAACTTTATTCATTAACCAATAAGAGCAACACATCTACAGAAGCACATCCCACATCAATGAATATTACAATGACTGTTTCACTTGAACCTTGGCATGGTCAATATCTTCTTCTTCTTCTTGTAAAATTTACAGATATTTCCATGAGCCAGTCAAGCAAGCCTGTGAATTAGTGTCTCACAGCAGCTATAAGCACCAGCCACACCCACTTCTGTGGCTAACCGTCTTGCAGAACTTATTGAAGCAACAGAAAATCTGAGTTCTCATTCTGATTTTGATAGAAACTGATTGGCTTTATTCAAGTACCTTTTCCTTTTCTAAAGATTGGTATTTACTTGCTCCATTTGAGCTCTTGATCCAGGGTTCCATCTCATAGGACATACACTAGGTTTTTGCAGAAAGGCTTATTGATCCATATTTGGCTGAAACCAGTGAGTGTTTCTTGGCATGTGAGCTACTACACTGCAAGGAAGACTGTCCTGTTGGCAATGCCTTCAGGACTCCTGGAGAAGTAATGGCAGAAGAAGTTAGTTGTAGCTATGAAAAGCCAACATAGTTTCTTCTCTTTCTAGGAAGATGAAATCCATAATTATAAATTATGTCCTTAGATAGCAATAATATTTAAACACAAGCTACTTGATGTGGATTCCCCTCTGCATGCTGTGGATTTGTTTTATTATCATTGGTTAATAAAGAAACTGCTTTGGCTTGTGGCAGGGCAAAGATAGGTGGGGAAAACTAAACTGAATGCTGGTACTAAAGAAAACACTCTGTAGACCAGGCTGGCCTTGAACTCACAAAGACTCATCTGCTTCTGCCTCTTGAGTGCTGAGATTAACATTCGTGCCACCACCAACCAGCTCTGCTTGTTAATGAAGTGCTGTATGTATGTCTGCTCTCACATTGTTCATTGCTCTGAAGTTGGGTCTCTTTCCCTTTACTTTAAAATCCATATCGAATGAGTGACCTTTGTACCATTGTGCACTAAGAATCGCTTATTCTGATATATCTAAAGATTTTTGAATTCTTAGCTGGTGGAGTGAATGAATTATTTATCTTTCCCCCTATGGGACCTTTTCAATTAACATATTTAAGGTCAAAGTATACACTGGTATCCTGCAGGGGGACATTTGGTAGTGGTGGCAAATGATAATCTGTGAATGATTGACTGCCCCCACTTCATAATCTATGCTTGCTCTGCTTCCACTAGACAGCAAGTAAAATACTAGTTCTCCTCTTCTCCAACTTTAGCTTCCAGCTGTCATCAAAGGCAAACCTTCCAAAGCTGGAAGATGTTCATAGTAAGCAAAAAAAATCCATGTTACTTAAATGGTGATAAAAATATGGTCCTTAAAGATTAGATTCTTGAGTACTTGGCAGAGTTCAATAAAGACATGCCTCAGGAAATCAAGCCACTATTAATTTATAAAGAAAAGACAGGCATAAGAGATAACCTAGTGAAAACATAAGGCACTCTGCTTTGGGTGTTTCTAACACTTCAGTTAGAGCTAAGAATTCTTGTTTTCTGAAATGGAAATAGCAATGCCATCGCAGCTGTTTGGGAATATGGAGCTGCAGCTCTGACTGGACATGAATACCACAGATGCTACTTTCCTGCACAAGGGAATTGCTGAGAAGAGCTACTGTGGCAAGTTTTTAAACTTGCCTAAGTTTTAAACTTAGGACATGTTCCAAAAAACTTCTCCTTAAAATAAAACCAAGTCAGGCAGTGGAGTTTATCCTTGGAATGTATCAAAATTTGTGTCAGCAGATATTATTTCCAGAAAAACATACTTTTATTTAGTTACCAATATTATGATAGTCACTTCTTCCCCCATCAGTTTGGCTCATGCCAAATGTTTCCTTCAGTTCTGAGTCTTATTACTATGTCTTTATGAGCAAGGCATTAGGTGGTATTTTGGCATTTGTTCAAATTGTTGCTAATCATGTAAATTAGCCACCAGAATTCATTTACTTTTGACCAAGCAGAATGTGACATTTTCAGCTAAAATGCTAGTACAGAGTAAAGCTTGACATAGTAGAAACCATGGCGGTTCACCCACAGTCACCCCTGTCCATGACTCCCTCACTTAAGGCACCACCGGTCCCTAGAGAGCTTTCATTTTTGACTAGCTCTTGGCCCATGGATGCTTTCTGATACACAGGAAATGACCCCTCTGCAGACTTTTGTGGCAGGACCTAAGGAATTCCTAGCCCACTCACCTTTACTGTTTCATTGATAGAGGCAATAATTTGCATTTGTCCCTTTGTGACACGTAACTTTCTTCTTCAATGAGACTATCAGGAAGACATTTCTTCCTGTGTTGTTTATTCTAAGTATACTTCTTCTTGAAACCCTGCTTTCTACCTCTAAATTTTTCTGTTCACCAAAACAAACAAACAAACCAAAGAAACCTTCCAATTCTATAAGGAGGGTGCAGCAGAAGTAATCTGAATTACTTTGGGTGCCGAATATCTAAAGAACCTAAAAAAGCACAAAAACAATGACTTCCTAAGTAAGAACCCTTTTCTTTTTAAAAAGAATCCTAACTACCTATTTTAAAATTTCCATTATACTTAGAAAATGTACTCAGAACTATAGTAGGAATAAATGTTAATTACCAAAGCATATAAAGTGAAGCAGAAAGAGAAAATATCCAAAATTATATTTACTAAGAAACAGACTGTTTGCTAATATTTTCAGGTTATGCTTTCCAGAAATGTTGCTTGCCTTCCTTGTATCTTCCCTCCCTCCCTACCTCCTTCCCTCGCTTCTTTTTTTCCATCCTTCCTTCCTTCTGTTTTTTATTCCTTCTGTTTTTTCCTTCCTTCCTTCTTTCCTTCCTTCCTTCCTTCCTTCCTTCCTTCCTTCCTTCCTTCCTTCCTTCCTTCCTTCCTTTCTTTCTTTTTCATTTTATTCAGGCTTTGAATGAGGAAAAAAAGATGACAAGGTTAGAGGGACAAATGTGGTTTTGAACATAGAGTGTTGTTTGTACCGACTGCAGTAAAATTGGCTTCATGTTTTCATACTATGATGGGACTAGGGAAAGAGAATATTCAGCAGTTGATGAAGGACAAAATGCTTTTGACAAAAGGCCTTAATCCTACAATGCTGAGGTTGAACTCTTTTGTTAGGCTAGGAATGGGGAAGGCCATGTACAAGTAAAGCTGATGGCAGGGATGAGGACATTCTGTGGAAAGAGAACTAAAGATTCCTGCATCTTAAGAACCATGTGACTGAAGCTAGGGGGTCCTTGCATGGTAAGATAGAAGACTGGTAGGAACCAGACCTTCAAAGTCCTTTTTTTCCTAGCTGTGCTCATTTAACTTGATATATTGTGTCTGTCCTCCCCTGGTCAATATTCTAAAGGCAGTTGAATGGGGAGCTAAGAGCCTGGCAATGGAGACAGATAAATCTGGTGTGTAAACTTATGCAAGCTAATTAATGTCTCCAAGGCTTAATTTCCAAATCTTTAAAGTGGAAATGATTGAACTTGCTTCCAGAAGGGACTGTGGGGAGGAAGGTCAGATAATATGTGGGAAGCAATGTAGAAGACGGCACCATCTTTAATCAGTTTTATGGTTGGATTTATTCAAGGTACATTGATGGAGTAACCAAGGGCTTACTTAAGAAAGGTTAATTTAGCAGAGGCTGTAACAGAGCTTCAAATAAAAAAAAAAAAAAAAAAAACAGTGGAAGCTGCACATCTCTTCCACCCCACCTTTGGAATAATGAGCCGAGGAGTGCCATTGACCGGTGCTCTCATGCAGAGCCAAATGCTGTTATAGGCCTAGTGTTTATGACTTCAAGGCAGAGAAGAGGCTGTTCTTACTCTTTCTAGTCTCACTTAGAAGCTTCTTCCCAGCATCGTAAGTAGAGATGGTTAACAAATGCACCAAGGCCACTGTGACCTTCAGTCTTTACTTTTCTAGGACAGACAGCACAATTCCTCCTATTTCAACGAATACATACTTTAAAAGATGTTTAACTTTTTTGTCACTTTTGGGAAAGGAAGTTAAAAATCTGTGAGACATGATGATTCCATTAAATGAATAGCACAGATCTGTGGCTTTGTAACCAGTGGTCTAGCTATGTAGACTCTCCGGGGTGGCCTCTGGAGGTCCTGGTTTCTAAATGCCACATACAAGCTGCTACATGTATCAAATGTCACCCGTGTGTACATTTTAGTAGTTGTTGACAAATTAATGATAGCTTTTGTCTGATTCATGGATGATATGGAATTTTAAGTATTCTTGTTTATATTTTCATAATTGACATGTATTGCTTTTGTAATGGAAACACTTTTAGATATTTAAAATTATATGTTAAATTGTTTTTACACTCATTTTTATACAACTTTACATTCTTGTTTAACATTTCCATTCCCACAGATCATGCCCATGGGTTCTGTCAGAAATTTTTTTTTCTTTCTTTTTTTTTTATTGTTGAAAGAAAAACTTACATTTACATTACGATCAAGATAGTCAACAATGTAACTATGGGACAAGGTCAGTTCAGGCACCCTCTCCTCTGCTGCCCAAGTACCTTGCTGGGGACATCTCTGTGAATACCTGGGATCCCCTCTAGAGACAAGTCTCTTGCCAATCATAAAATGACTCCCGTAATGTAGATATTTTATTCCCTTCTCCAATAACTTTAATAATAAAATTACTGCAAATAGGGAACCCTCAGAGTGGATGCAGAGGTTGTTCTATAATGTGCAGATTACTTTCTAGAGACTTGAATTTTACTCTTCCTTTGGTTATCTACTAGGTATAAACTCTAGTTGTGCCCCCTCATGCACAGAATGAGGGAAACAGTGCCTCCCTTAAGCAATTTGTAGGTTATCTTGTGATTCAAACTAAGTATGAAAGTAAAGGATGAACACAAATACCCACATCTGATCTTTATCAGGACTCATTATTGTTATATCCTGTGAAGGCCCCAGTTTTGTTCTTAGTGAGGGTCTTGTGGGCAAGTGTCTTACACTGGGGTAATTTATATTTTATTAAAACAGTCTCACCCTCATTAATGGAAAATTAGCTAATAAAATTTATGACTTTTGTGGCAACAGTGAGATATATGTTGTCCAACTCCTCCATAAAAAGGTTTTTTAATGTCTTAAGAATCATTCCCACCTAGGACTATTTGCTTTTCTAGCCTCCACTTCCAAGAGCTTACTGTCTACTAAATGTGCTTTATATTTAGTGCTGAATGTTAAATATCTGTACTCCATGGCTGCTCCTGGCTTAGGGAGATCGGTTCTACAAACTGACAGAAGGGTGGACTTTCTTCTTGGGTGTACAAAAGATTAATGTAGGTGTTGAGCATTTAGAATATTTCAAAGGTCCTTTAAAGTAGTCAATTCACCTTTACATATATCTTAGCTCTATATTTCTATAATAAAACCAAAACATCAAACAGAATTCCCTGATTATATTCTGTGTTCAGCTGTGGAGTTGCTCTTTCTTTCCCAACTCTGCTGCAATGCGCACCTACTTGGCATTATTGAACACAAAATGTTTATTGATCACCATCAATGGTCAGGAGAATATAACAAGCCAGATTCTTGAGGATCAACTCTTAGGGAACCTGGAGTTATCTGGTGATTCCTGCGAGCTCTTGGGAGTCTCCCCACTGTGAATGCAGCTTCAATCTCTCCTATGACACACAAAAGACTCATGCTATTCCTCACAAAGTCTCTAAATTCTGGTGAGTCACAAATCAGAGGAGCTTAATGATTCGAAGAAATGCACATTTTTCTTTTCCCAGGACAGGGAGCTCTTGCCTATCCAGCAAGGTGAGCAATTCCACCCATTAGTACACAGTGAGCCATATGTAAATTACTTGTGCAACTTTATTTCAGCAGTTTATCTAACATATGAATATAAATAAATATGTATTAAAATATCATTTCAACATGTAACAATGTGTGATTAGAATACTTTATTTTTTTCTGAATTTTTAGTACCCATTCTAGCTTTAATATAGATTTTGTGTTTATCTGAATTCAGATTCACCACATGTCAAGTGTCTCCTGCCTCCTGTCGTAGCAGCCATGGACAATAGAAGTCTACTTTGTTCTAGTTTGTCCCATAGTTGAAATGGTTGTTTCTTTTCTCTTCAGGAAATACTTAGTAGGCATCTAACATTTTCACCATATTTGTTGTTTCATCTATGTGTCCATATAGTTTGAATTTTGATCAAAAGCAAGAAACATAATAAGAAGTAGTATAAAGGAAATGACTTTTTAAAGATCGATGTGTCATACAAACAACTGGATATGAGTTTTCACACATTATAGATAGAGCCTTGAAATCATCCATCTTCTAGTTCTGGGCTAGATGGAATATAAGCATTGGCATAGTTGGACTCTAAGTAGCATTACTAAGAGTTGACCTTTACTCTTTAAGTACAACCTAGGCTATTGGAGAAAATTAGTGAATTCCAGGTACTTCCATAAATGTGAGAGGTACATAAAAACTGACCACGAGAAAATACTTTGGTCCAGAGACAGATCATGCCAGCTCCAGGCCTTGGTTTGTGCTTATATTTAGGCCCTTCATTTTGTGGCATCTCCAGACTTGCTTGAGCAACTGGTTATACATAACAATGTCTTACTTTCTTCTGAGTAGCGTCTCCTCATGTTATTCCATGTTCTGGTACTTTTTCGAATTCAATTTTCGTAAAATGTCTCAATGTGGAGACTATGAACATCTTCATTTAATGGATGATAGAATTTGAAATGTAGTGCTATTATGAATGTGGATGCTGGTCCATAATGTTATTTCCCAGAGGAATCTAAAACTTTAGCACAATTCTGGCCCATCCGAAAACTTATATTTTTAGTTTATACTGCTTCCCTAATTAGATAATATGATGGCTAAGAATATAAATAACCAATCATAGATTGTAAACATATCCTGGTTAATGGAGAACCTTGATAATATGTTGTCTGAATTTTGCTAGGTTAGATTGAAATTAAATTATTAAGTACACTTAAATCATTTAACTTATTCAAGAACCAATTCAGATCCACTTTACATTAAGAGTTTCCTACTTCACGACCCTCATTTGAAATTCTTATCTCCTTTCCCTGATCTCCATAAACAGTTTACACATCTCATGGTGCATAATAACCTCCTCTGATTATAGCTAGCAATGAGCTTGTTTTATCTGGCTTTTTATCTCCAGCCACTCCCTGTGTCTTCAGAATGAAGTAGCGGTTGCAAGGGCTATTTCCTTGTGTCCTGTGAATAAGCTGAATGGCTAGATGCATAGGAGAACGATGAATGATAAAAGGAAAGAAAGCATAATTGAAAATAAGAGAACCCTCTGTATTAATTGAATTGAGAATAGATTTTGGGTAAAACCCTTTAACTATGGAGGCAGCCATGCACAACTCTTGAGGAGGGAAAATTACATGGACAACTGAAATGATCACCTGATGTAAGCAGTAACTGTTCTTGCTCTCGGTGCACAGGCTTACCATCCACCATGTGCAGTCTGTTCAGGATTGCACAGAAGTCGCTTCATGTATTTTTAGAAAACATCCTTTCCCAGAGCCCCCTTCAAGTTGTACCTTGGGATGAACAAAACTGAGAGCACTGGGCATTGTAGAAACCAATTCTTATCAGTTTGGGGGAAGATAATGTGTTTCCATAACTAATGTTTCAGGAAACCTGGGCATGCTCACTTTCTTATTCCTTGAATGTGTTTTAGAGAAAAAGTCTGTCAAGTGATAGATGATAAGTTCAAATGAAGTTGAAAGAAAGCTTTGCACTCGAATACCTGTGACTTTTACCATCTGGATACATCTGACTTTACTTTTGCTGTATTTGGAAAGTTTCTTGATAGTTTGGTCAAGTTATACAGTGTCCAGTGGTGGATTGGAAGGACTGTGCCCTTCACCCTTTGCTGCTCACTTCAGTTTTGGTGCTCATATTATTCAGTTGGGCTTTCCTTCTATCATAAGGGCAGAGGAAACACTAATGTAATTGGTTACAGCCTTTCAGGATCCTTATGTCAAGTACTTTCTAATATATTTTGGATTACATGCAAAAGACATGTAAGACACCACCCACATTATACTGTTTTCTGGCTTTTTATACTCATAAATGGTTTTCCCCAAGCTTTACCTTAGCAGTGAATAACGATGCATAACGGTGTTCCATCTCAATCGCCACATTCCTTGTAAGGGGAGTGTGTACCTCCTCTCTGATTTTGTTAAGAATGATTTAAAATGTGTAGGAAGGCACTCTAGGCAAACATGAACTGCTGGGAAAATTACAGCATTTGATTTTACCAATAAAGTGTTCTTAATTTTCCTTGGTGTTTTTACTTGCCGCAAATAGATTAATTGATTTTGTCCATAATTCTGGATATCTTTTTCTGCATTGACATGTCACTGGTCATGAGTAGTGAATGCAGTGATTGCATTTCTCCTGTCAAAGAACTTTGGGATGCCTTTGATACATAGCAATCTACTGCCCTATGATTTATTTCACCCCACCAACTATTGTTACAGTATTCCTGAGACACACAAACTTTGCTTTGGTTTAGTTATGCTACAAAGCCATCCTGTTCCAATTGTTGCTTTGAGGGGGCAGTAAATGCAAAAAAAAAAAAACTAATTTTTCATCAAACAGACATCTGTTGAATCACCATTGTGATCATTTAAGGAACTGTCTGGAAAGAGCTTAGTGAAAAACTTCAAGTAAAGAATTATTTCTAGGAATTATAGTGTTCCACAGGGTTGAGGGGAAATGTGGATTTGGGTATAGGAAAACTTACAGGGGTCAAAGTTTAGTTATGTGTGTGTGGATATCCACTTGCCCCAGCAGCATTAACTGGAGTCACTGTACTTCCTTCTTAGTATGCTTATAACATTTGTGTTTAGAGTGCATTTGCTATGAAAGTTTTACCATCTACTTCATAAGGTTTCAATAAACAAAGCAGGATTTGTTTTAAGGGCACAAAGACAGTGCACATAAGATTCTGCCTTTACTGGTATGTCTTCCACTGACACGTTAGAGACAGGCTGGGCTCTGCATGGATAAGATGGTTTAAAAGTGGCAGGAAAGTCAACAGTAGAACAGCACCCTTGCTAGCAACCCAGATTTCATGGCAAAGCTGAGTTTGTGCATAGGAGTCTCTTGTATAAGAGTGAATAGCCAGGCAGACACTATTCAAATGCTACTTTTCCCTGTATTCCCTGAATAATGTTGGGGAAGTTTTGTGCCTTGTTTTTTAAAATTATTTATTTGAAATTTTATTTTTTAAGTTTTATTTCTTGCATTTAATTTTAAATAACAAGATCACTGAAACTCAGGTATGCTTCAGAAAATCTTATGCAGTAGATAGATTTTCTATCCAGCAGTTTTTATTTGTACATACACAAGGCAGCTTTATATGGTTTCAAGTTTTGTCTTCAGTTGGAATGTGGGATATTAGGGAGCCTTTTGCATATCAAGATGCAGGAGGCAGAGATCACGTTCCCCTCCTACCTACATTAACATACAAGAAGTAAAAATCATGTTAAGCGGAAATGATTTACATATATATATTCCTTTTGAATATACATAATGTAACAAGAGTGATATAGATCTGAAATTACAATCACTAATCAAACTCAGAATAGCTGTTGTTCCCCTAACTGGCAAATACAGCAGAGAGGACATTGTCTGTGAGTGCTGAGGTTATCATAGAGGAGGTGTGGAGGTCCTTTATTACAATTTTTAAATTTAGATTTTTCTAGAACACTATCTAAGCACATATATCTATATAACTCTAATTACTCAAATTTGCAATTTGAGGGAGCTCTGCTCATCCTTATCTGAGAGTGAGCTCTCTTAGTGAACTAATGTGAACATCAGGAGCTCCTGGATGAACAGACTGTGATCTGCATTCTGACTTACCATGGGCTGGCGCTCTGCTTCTGACCTTTTGGGATCATTTGACCTCGTTAAAAGGAATTGGGAGTTCTGGAGAGCTTACTGACTGTTTTATGGGTTGGTTGTGGTTGTGAATTTTGTGACTGTAATGGTGTTAGTCGGCCGGCTTGTGTTGTGAGCTGTATCCAGTTGTTGCCATACCACCTGTGCATGGTGCTTCTAGAGAAGCATTCACAGTTGTTGAAACTGAGAAGCGGAAAGAGCCCTGGCAGTTAAGCAGAAGATCTCACTCCTCATAAGGGAGATAGCAGTTAGCTATAGTACCCATGACTTTTCTAGTGCTTGGAGAGTATTAACTCAGAAAAGAAGAGATTCACCAGTAGAACTGCTAGTGAACTGCATGCTTAACCTGTGAGCATGCGGTCCTTCTAATTCCCAACCAGGGTGAAACATTCTAAGTACATGTCAAATGTCACTAGAGTCAGCTAAATCGCTATGGGCATCTGGGTCAGATGAACTGCAAAGCCATCTTTGACATGATTAGGATTGCCTCAGGTAATGCTGCACATATGGAGCAAATCACTTCCGTTGATGTTTTTGCATGTTCGGAAGTAATGTGTTCTTGAAAATATGTTTTTGTGTAGCCCATTTTTCTGCAATAGGGACAGGTAAAAGACTGTGGTTGCTCTGCAGAGAAAGCTTCTATACCTTAGGACACATAAAAATCTACCCTTGCACTGCGTGGTCATTTCTGTGCCTTGTTGTCTTTGCTTCACTTTCATAAGAATATACACAAAGAACATAACCATATTCTGGGACCTCAAAAATTTTTATTTAAATATGAATCACAGTTGACACCTTCATGTCAAGATGTCATAGTCCTAACACTGGTGGCCTGGACCCTCCTTGACTTCTGACTGCAGTGTGTCCCCATGGTGGGCTTCCTGCGCTGCCCCAGGTTTGTTGCAGGACTGGCTGTGCAAGAAAGAGGGCAGGGCATCTTTGTCATTCTCATGAGAATTTCATGGTGTCTATAGAACCTTTGGGCAACACAGGCAATTTTAACAGTGTTAATGTTTCCTGTCCGTGAACAGGAAAGGTCTTCTCATGTGTTTGAGTCTCATGAATTTGAGTCTCATGAATTTCTTTTATTTGTAATATTCACCATAGTGGTCTCTTACTTCCTTGATAAATTTATTCCTAGATTTTTTCTTTTGTGATTGTGAGTGAGATTACTTCCATGATTTCTTTCCCTATGTTTGTTATTGATGAATAAAATTTATACTCACTTCCTACAAAAAGTTACAGTGGATAAAAGACATATATGTAAGATAAGAAATTAGGAAATTATTAAATAAAATCATATGAAAAGCAGTTCAAGTCATCAGTGTAGACAAGAGTTTTTGTTTGTTGAGTTTTATAAGATGACAAAAGAATAAATAACACAAGCAAAAATAGAAAGTGATTGTACATAGCAGAAGAAACAGTCAACAAATTGAAAGGATAATTTAGAAGATGGGAGACTTTTCCCAAATCATTTACCTGACAAATAATACATATTCAGAATATATAAAGAACTAATTAACAGCAATAAAATCCAGATAAACCATCCACAAATAGGTTGGAATAGATCTTAAAAGACATCCCTCAAAAGAAGATACTCGACTGGTCGATATTTATGAAAAGAAAATGCTGTTTTATTAGTCTCCTGCAACATCAAATTGAAAATTAAAACTACAAAGATATATGACCTCATCTCAGAATATCTGTTACCAAAAAGATAAACAATAACTGATCCTGATTTGGATGCAGAGAACAGGGAACCTTTGTACATTATTGTTGAGAACATTGATTAGCGTAGACATTATGAGACAATTACAGAAGTTCCTTCAAAAACTAAAATGAGAATGACTACATGGTCCAGCTATTCAATAATTGAGTCATTAGTCAGCGGAAATGAGATCTGGATGATAAAGAAGATACCTCTGTTCTGATGTTTGATTCTGCGTTATTCACTATTCGCAGAGCTGGGATACTGCACCGAGGTTCATTTATGGCTGAATGAGTGAAGAACATGTGGTATATACTGAATAAACTATTATTCACATGTAGACAAATGGCATCCTATCATTTGCATCAAAATGGATGGAACTGGAAGACACTATGCTAAATTGCAGACAGAAAGGCAAAGTCTATATTATTTCATGTTTTATGTGGATGTTAAAATGTCTATCTGAAAATAAATATAGTGATTACTAAAACTTGGAAAGTGTGGGAGGAAAAGGAAAGAGGCAGTTTGATAATGAGGACTCAAACAGAAGGAATCTTGTTTTGTGTAGCTTCATGGAGGAACTGTGATTCACCATAATATACTCAATATTTAATGGAAAACTGTAGAGAAACACAAGGCTTCCAAACATAAAATAATGATAGGAGATTGAAATGTAACCCTTAGCCGGGCAGTGTTGAAATGTAACCCTTAGCCAGGCGGTGGTGGCATACACCTTTAATCCCAGCACTTGGGAGGCAGAGGCAGGCGGATCTCTGTGAGTTTGAGACCAGCCTGGTCTACAAGAGCTAGTTCCAGGACAGGCTCCAACACCACAGAGAAACCCTGTCTCGAAAAACAAACAAACAAAAAAATGTAACCCTTATTTGTTTAAAACACAGTGACTATGGATACTGAAACATCACATTGTCTTTGCAAATGTGTACAACTACTAAATATTAACTATACTTACAAAAATTATTTATTTGGAAATACTAGGGGTTGATTATTATACTTTATGTATATCAAATTAAGTGTATACCATATATTAGGAATTTAAAGTAGTATGGTTGGATATTTTCATCAGCATCATCAAATTTAATATTGCTTCAAATGATTTAGAAACAAATTGTGTGAATTTGTGTATATATGTGTACTATATATCAAACCCACATCTTAAGAGGTATCTAGCTCATTGATTACACAGATTTTGCAAATTATGAACACAATATATGCCTCCAAATTGATGTAAGGTGAGATGTGATGTTGAAGAGATTTAATATAGCCAAATCAAGACCACCAAAAGATTGATAAGCCAGTCCACTTAAAGTCCCACGAAATAATTCAGAGATGCCTCCAAATATTCTGTTGAAGGTCAAATGTAAGATCAGAGCAAGGCAAAGATAGCAGTAATTGATGTGGATGATACAGACCAGGAGAATCGACCTTGATTCTCTTTCCCTCTGGAAAAGTAATTTTGCTGCTGCAAGGTTTTATTATTTCCTAGTTTCTCTTTCACCTTCACTACACCCCCAAAGACACAAAAATATGAAAATTAAATAACAGTAAACTAGCATTTGAAAGCAGGCCTCCAGGCAGAATGAACAGCAAGCACCAGATGACAATGGGATTATGTTGGAATTCAGAGGAAGTTAATATTTTATGACCTCAGGAGTAGATGCATCTTTAGGAAGAGCAATTTGACTTTAGTTTTACAGCATTAGGTAGGGAGTACCCTGGGAAAAGGTGGGTTTCTTATCAAGGAGATAGTCTCTTGATTGCTCCCCTGCTGTCACCTGTTTCTGCTGTAGAATACCTGGACTCCTCAAGTTACAGCCCATCACCCCTACCACCTGCGAAAAGAAACTCATTGAGATTGACTTTGCTTCTGTAGCAACTTCAGCTTTCATTCTTGGCCCTGGTACCCTAGTCTCAGCGCACTCAACATGGGGCTCACCCTCTAGTCTCATTCCATCAAACTTTGGATCAGAGCACATCCAGGCTTAACAAAGACATATGGCAGAACTACCTACCTTTAAAAAATAAGTAGTCTATGACATTATTTTGCTGTAGATTTTTGTTACTTTTCTCCCCCAAATAGCACTTCCTTCTTTAATTTGGAATTTTAATTTAATTTGAAATAGCATTCTGCATTTATTCCAAGCCAAGAATATTAACAACCATTTTATTTTATATATAGTTCCAAATTTTAATACATTGTATATGTAATAGTAAATATTGAGATATATATATATATATATAATATTTCATAAGACATAGGATTACTTATCCATAGTGTGTTTATTTAATTCATAGTTTATGAACATCTTTCCTCGTTAAATACATATTCCAATAACAATTATTTAATCTTTAGATGAAGAGAAATTTGTTCTATTCTTATAGTTACACTCATTTCTGTATATGTTCTCCTAACCTTTTATATGTTGATGTATGTTTCATGGGCTCTGGCTAAACCACTTTATACACTGATGATAACTTTTAGAATAATTTCTTCCATAAATCTTTCTGATCTAATTATACATACATCACTAATCTTTCAATATATATCCAAATTTCCTGGTGCGTGTTGTTACCTGTGTCAGATGGGAATGCTGAATTACACCAACCCATAGATTCTTCTGCTGAGTTAATGCCAACGCTTATTACAACAAACAGACGGTAACTGAATGCCTTGCTACTCAGATGAGAGGGAAATGGAATTACATTACATCATCAGTCTAATTCCCACTAGTTTAATTACTAATCAACTTTATTTTTTATGTTTAATGTTTTGTTATTCATTTTTTGTATTTTATTAATTGTGCTTTGTCAGCTCATACTGTCCTGTGTTGTTTTTGAATTCTTCTACCTTATTATCTAATTTGAGATAGTTTTTCGTGCATATTATAATAGCAACTCCATTTCTGCTGTAAGTGCCATAAGGCTTTGCTTGGTTCAGGTTCTCCTGCTGTTAGTGTTTTCCCTCTCATAAGATATCTTATTAATTCTCATATAATTTATAACTTGCATTATAATTCTTGTAGCATTTTTATATTTAAATATTAATATCCTCCAAAGTGTTTTTATGGAGATATAGGACTTAGTGAATAATTTTGATTATTTACATACATCTGATCTTTGGTGTTTTCTATTTATTTATTGTTTGTTACCTTATGGTTAGCTATAACTGCTAATTTAATAAAATCTAGAATCACTTGGGAAGAGAGGCTTGGTTGTTTCCATGCTTGTTCACTCCCAGTCCAGTTGGAGAGCTCCCATTAGCTCAAGAAAACTGTCTCAGTGGATGATCCCCTCATGGTCTTGAATTCCTTGCTCATACTCTCACTCCTTCCACTCTTCAACTGGATCTTGAAAGCTCAGTCCAGTGCTCTGTTGTGGGTCATTCTCTCTGTTCCCATCTGTTGTTGGATGAAGGCTCTATGGTGATATTTAAGATAATCATCAGTCTGACTACCAAGTAAGGTCAGTTCAGATACCCTCTCCTCTATTGCTTAGGGTCTTAGCTGGAGTCATTCTTGTGGGTTTTGGGGCATTTTTCTGGAGCCAGGTTTCTTTCTAACTCCATAATGGCTCCCTCAATCAAGATATCTCTTTCCTTGCTTTCATGTCTGTCCTTCCTCCATCTCAACTATCCTATTCCCTCAAGTTCTCTTCAGCCCCCCTTCTCCCCTTGCCCATTGCTCCCAAATTTTTGTGTGATTCTAATTTCCAGATGGGTCTATATATGATTTTCTTTGGGTTAAATTTATCACTTAGTTTCTATAGGAACCTGAACTATAGGCTTGTTGTCCTTTGTATATAACTAGTATCCACTTATGAGTGAGTACATACTGTATTCAGTTTTTTGGGGTCTGGGTTACCTCACTCAGGATAATGTTTTCTAATTCCCTTCATTTGCATGCAAAATTCAAGATGTCATTACTTTTTACTGCTGAGTAATACTCTAATGTATAGATTGCCATACTTTATCTATTCTTCATTTGAGGGACATCTAGGTTGTTTCCAGGTTCTTGATTTAATTTTGGTAGGTGGTATCTATCTAAAAAATTGTCCATTTATTTACATTTTTCAGTTTTGTGGAGTACAGATTTTTTTGTAGTAGGACCTAATGATTCTCTGAATTTCCTCAGTGTCTGTTGTTATGTCCCCCTTTTCATTTCTGATTTTATCCATCATTTTCATTAAGTAACATTTAAAGTCATTTTTTTTATAGCTTCTGGGTTAGGATGATCAAGTATTCCTGTTGTGGTTCCGGGGTCCCAAGGCCACTGTTGTCTCATCTCTTATGTCCACCAATATTGGTCTCCACAGAGCTTGCAGGGAATGATGCATTGGGGGGCAGGGTAGATGGCTGTCTAGCAAAAAAAAAACCCAAAGCCTCAACTTTATTTCTTAAAGAATTATATGTGTCAAGGACTTGCTTGAAAATGTTGTCTTAGATAGCTTTGAAGGAAAGAAGGCAGAACAATCTGAAGCTTAATAGATGCGACTAGTTCACTCTGTGGAATGATACACTGTCTAATGATTTCTGTAGGGAAGAAAGAGCCCATTGAGTACATCATGGTTGCAAGTCTATTCACCTTTTCTCTTGCCTCTAGCAGTAATTCAAATTTTGCTATGATATAACCTGAATCTTTAGTATTTCTTACATGGTCATTTTTATCAAGTTTCTCCTGTGTCATTTAGCACATTGGTATTAGAAACCATACCTCCGACAATATCACCCATCTATATTCAGAGTAACTACTCTAACTTACTCAACCAAACAGAATTTCTTATATGGCAGGGTAGACTGCCTTTATGTACTGAGCCCAGCCTCCTTGTCCACCCTCAGCTCTTCTGTGTGTTCACTTCTTGTTTATCCATACTCCCCAGAGACAGTTTGCCTTTCTTGAGTGACAGAGTCCTAAAAATACTCAGCCTCTCCCAGATACCAAATACTCACAGTCTTTCTTTTTGTGAAGCCTTTCTCCAGCTCATCTTTGTCTCTATATTGTATCCTTCTCTGTCGTGATATATTTCATTCAGAATGATATTATACTTATGGAGTTATACTAGGTTTGTGTGTTTGTAAACCCACCTTGTTATTTTCTTCAGCTGCATGGTAAGCAGAGTCGCTGGCACCCAAGAATCACAAGGAGAATATTTATAGGACGTGTGTGCTCTCAAAGGGGCTGCACGCCAGCAGTTTCATTATATGTCTCAAATTCTGAGTAGAAGTGCTAATTACTGTTGAATGGATGCTGAGTACATGGAGAATGCATGATAAACTTGCAGAAAAAGCCTGTCAGACACCATAGGGTTTATGGAGAAAAGTAGTAGGAGGTAACTTAGGGTCAAAATATCATTTAGTATGTCAGTGAGAGTAAGGAGATGGGGGAATGGGCATAGCACCCAGAGGGCAGATTTCTTAGCTGTGGGATAGTATAAACTAGCCTTCTTCAGCACTTAAAACAGCAATACGCTTATTTGTTAATTCATATTTTAAAAGAAATATTTACTTCCAGGCAATAGATATTTCATTTGGATCATATTTAAATCAGTTAATCATCATATAATTTTAGGGGTTATTTTTAGTGATAACATTACAAAATAATTTAGAAAGACAGCGATCTGAATTCCCAAGCTTTATATAAGATATTTGGTAACCAGGCTAGGGATTTCCTCTTTCCTTCCTGCAGTGAACAACCTGTGCCTCCCTCTGAATTTCACTCAATGTTTTGCAAGGTTCCTTCTGGGAGATAGCTACATATTTTAATATTTTGAGGCAGGGTCTCCCTGTGTGGCCATAGCTATCCTGGAACTTGCTGTGTAGAGCAGACTCACTTCAAATTCATAGAAATCTGTCTGTTTCTGCCTTCTGAGTGCTAGGATTAAAGGCCTGTGCCACTATGTTCAGCTGTCTAGAACTTTAGTGCCCTATACCAGGGGCACCAGAGATGTACCCTTCAGTGGGCTTGGTTTAGATATCATGTAGATAAGTTATAAAAACATTACATCTTGGTTTTGTGTGGCTTTGAACCATAGTTCCAAGTTCATTATTTCAGTTAAGTCTCTAAACTTCTTTATCACTTGCGAATCTTGTTCAGGTTCTCTGGAAATATTTATTTGGTTAACAGCTGTCCTGTCAGTCAAGAAAGGTGACCAGATTCCATGTGACACATAATGTTATTTAACTAAGTTTATTCAATAATTACTATCAGGTGGTATCTATGTGTTGAATTTAACCTACGAGGGATCTAATGATATTTATATATTTCAGGAAAGGCATCATAAGTCTAAAGGGATAAAAAGATGTTTTAAAGTTTATCTGCCTTCTTTTTAGTCTTGTATTCTATGGATTTGGTTGTTAGCTGCTTGAGAAATTTATCATTTAGACATTGTTAATATCTTTCTTTTGTCCTTCAAGCTGCCATTAGAAGCCTCCCACTTCTTCCCACAAGCATTTGCACTTAGTTAATTGGTTTGACTACTTGAATGGGCAATATCAAAATGGCTAAAAATATATGGAAGATATATAGCCTTGTCTTAAGAAGTTTCTAGCTACATGGGCTAGATAATCAAGAGTGAAACATTATATAAAGGAATTCAGAAAACAAGACGGAAGGCAACTAAACTAAATTTAGTTTAACTGTCTTTATTATGTGTAGAATAATATGTGGTGAAGGAATAGCACTCAGAAATTAGATCTATAATATATGAAAATGTTTAGAAGTAAGGACACATTTTTGTATTTTTGTGACTGAAAATACACACCATGTCATGGCAGTAAACTTTAAAAGGTTAGAGATTTATATTTGATTTTGAATAATTTATTACAATATTATATTCCAGTGAAAAATTCAAAAAACAACATACTGAAGTTATTCATGCAAATATAAAGTGCAAATTCTAAATAACTGTTCTGTTCTTTTCTGGTAAAAGTACTTTCTCTTGTCATTTCATGAGTGTAATAGAAAAATACCTCCTGGGTTTGAATTAGCTGGGTAATTCTTGACTTTGGTCAAGCCTTTAAACTGGTGGGAACTTTAATGGATATTAATTAGTGTGAAAGCTTTTTATTCTTGGAGGGACCTTTCTTTTTGTGAAAAAGAGAAATCTATCTTGATTGACAGATGGGTCCCTCTGTTTCATGTTTTATTGTTTTTGAAGAAAGGGTCTTTGATTTCCTGCCAGGGAGCTTTCATAAAAGGACCTGGGCATGCTGAGCCCTGATTAAACATCAGGGAGAGGTGATGGTTCTTTTATGTAGCTCTCTCCTGAATGGTGAGGAAGCCAAAATTACAGTGACTCTCAGAGAGGTGTCTGCAGAAAGACCACATTCAGCTACAGGAAAAATTCACACAGGGAAGGCAGCAGTAAGAGTGGGTGCAAGAATTGTTACTTATAATTCTATGAATATTTAAAGAGCATCTATAAAAGCAAGGGTCAGACTACTGCTTCAAAACACAGAATAGCAAGTGCTTTCCTATATTGCTATTGAGTATTAACCTACATAACTGAAGTCTTTTTATAAAATAGATTTTTACTTTCATTAAAGGATCCTACTAACATTAACAGATATGAGAAAATTATATAATAAGTAAATAATTGAGCATTTCATTTTGTCTTAGACTTTTTGTTTGCTTTCAAATTTTTCCACGAGGCATCGCTATTAATTAATTGTGTCTTCCAGGATTAATCATGAAATTAAATTTGTATGAAGACAAAATAAACTGGTCTCAAAGTATATGACAAGTGGGATCCTGGAAGTTGCAGAAGTGCAAGTTTAATTATTACATATACCCAGGCTCTGCCTTATACCAGCCATGTGGCTTTGGGTGAGGTGTTTTACTCTCTGGTTCTGTGAACACAGAAAGGAGATAATAGAACTTACCTAGCAGAGGAATTTTAAGGACTCAGTGGGTCAATGAGAACACCCCACATGCTCTGGGTCTTAAAGCACTTCTCGGACAATCATATTATAGGGTAATGTCCCCAAATAGAACTAACTAAAGACAATACAATCGATGCCTGAGTCATTGCTTTTGTTTTTTGACAAAGAGACAAAAATAAATTATTGAAGAATTTGGGGTCATTGACAGTTCTTTTTTTAATGACATATGGAAGAGAAGAACAATGATCCTTGATGGGCATTTAATTTCACCCAGAACATAAGCCATGAAGTAGATTAAGAATATCTTAGAAACAGAAAGGTCATTTATCCATTTTTATTTCACTTGTGTGTTTATACTGAAGTATTAATATTCTAACTGCTGAATTTTCACATTTCACATGAAGGAAAATGGTCAGAGTCTAAACATCTACATCTGAAGACTTAAAGGCAAGTATGTTCATACATGCTCACTGCAAATAACCAATTGCTGGTATCAAACTGCATTTTTACTATGAATATTTAGTGTGAATAGTAGCTTTTCTGACCACTTTGTATGACAAAAATTAGATATTTTGATTTTCAACTTACTGAGAAGCAACTTGGTTTTGTATTTTAGTCATTATTGGATGTATCTATAGTCATGGAAAGACTTTGCTTTAGCACAGCTTTAAACTGACAGAAAACCGATCTGGAAATACAGCTTTTCACCCATTTTTTCATCTCTTACCTTTCCCGTCTCAGAAGCCACTAGTCTGTATCTACAACTGTGCATTTTCTAAAACATTGGAGTCTTAAAATATGCACACTCTTCAACTTTGCTTATTTCTCTTAGCAATGTGCCTTTAAGGCCCTGATGAACCATTTTATGACTTATTTTCAATGCTAGTTAATATTTCACTAGGTGGATATATCACAAATTTTAAGCACACACTGGGGTCATTGAGTTTTTAGGTCGTTAAGAATAAAAGAGGCATACACATTCATAGGCATGTTTGCACATGTTCCATAAATTTTAAGTCATCTGAGTAGATGTTACGAAGCAAAAATGATGTTTTAGTTGGCAATAGCATGTTTCATATCTCTGACAAACTGCTCTCCAAAACTGTACCATTTAATATTCTCACTAGCAAAGATTGTCACCTGATCACTCGCCAGCATGGTGTGTTTTCAGTGTTTGTGATTTCAACTATTGATTTTATGTGTGTATATCTGTGATTTACTGTGCACGTGCTTGTGTGTGTACGTTTGCTTGTGTGTGTGTGTGTGTGTGTGTGTTTGTGTGCTGTTTGCAAATGTGTATTAGGGAGAGAGGGGGAGTGGTTTTGTGGGTTTGTGTGATTTTCTACATTTCACCTATAGTATCACCACTGTAGGGCTTATTATTTTATCATTTATTTATTAATAAAAATAATATGTGTGGGTGTTAGCCATAATAGATATCTGTGTACCATGTGCTATATGCAGTGCCCACTGAGGCCAAAACGATTAAGTTTCCCTGAAACTATAGTTATAGACAGTTGTGGCCCTCCATGTAGATGCTGGGAAATGAACAAACTTCCTCTGCAAGAGCAGTAACTGTGCGTAACTGTGGAAATATCTCTCCCGCCTTGGATATACTTCTTGACTATTTTGTTCACCTTATCCCAAGTCTACACAAAGCATGTGACAAGTGACATGTAACCTAGCGAGTGCTCAGTAAGTACCTGTGAGTGAGTCATGGCAAGTAAGATTAAACATCTTTAGAACTGAATGACTCACTTGCTAATAGTGTAAGCATTTTCATAAGGAGTAGGAGGCAACTACCACTTGCATTTTTGCTTTCTATGGTCTTTCTTTCTGCAGTTTCAATCATGTGTGGTCAACAATGCTTCAAAAAATGTTAATTGGGATGTTTCAGAAGCAATTCATGTTTTAAATTTTGCACTGCCTTACCGTGGTGACATCTCTAGGAACAAGGATTTTGAAACTCCTCTTTGTTCTGTTCTCCCAAGGCATAAGCACTGCACTGCTCCTTAGCCCTTAACATCCCTCATACTGTCATAAGGACTGCTATGGTATCAGGGTGCTGTTGTTTCAATCTCATCTTATTAAATAACAGACCCGAAGTTTAAAGTCATGATATCACAATCCGGAGATTCTATAAAACAGTCCTGAGCTATTTATGTTAAAGGAGAGCTGAATAGCCATAGCAAGGCAGGAGAAAGGATAGGTGGGACAGGCAAGCAGAGAGAATAAACAGGAGAACTCTGGTACGAGAAGAAAAAGGAGCAATAGAGGACAAAGAGAGGAAGACACCAGGGCCAGCCATCCAGCTGCACAGCAAGCCATAGAATGAGAATGAAAGAAAAGTAATTAATGCAGAAGTATGAAAAAGTAAAAGCCCAGAGGGAAAAAAGGATAATTTAAGTTAAGAAAAGAAGGCTAGAAACTAGCCAAGCTAAAGCCTGGCATTTATAAGTTAAGGAGAAAAAAAATAGGAGAAAGTGAAAGTTGTCAATAAGATAAAGACATCTTGGGCTTTTAGCTGAGATATATGGTAAGAATGAACCATCTATTAATAATAAGGAAAACATGTGCTGGTTTTACTATTAGATCTTAACTGAAAATGATAGCATGATGTTTAGTGTCTAAATTTAAAATAGGAGAGGTTTAAGTATTGTTCAAGGAAATCTTGGGCTTCTTTGAACATTTGAGCTATGAATTTCCCAGATGAGGGACTCTAAGTTGTTTCCTACAAATGCAGTAAACAATGGGTATTAAAAAGGTCCCTAATAGCTTTATTGCTCACTGTAATACCTAAATTAATTCACACATTTTATCTCTTAATGCAGGTACGCTCCTTTCGTCATCACAGATTGTACGCTAAAGTGAGACACTTTGAAAAAACTGGCAGTTCCATAACTTTCCATTGCATTATTTAGTTAATATCTCCCTCTGTCCACTTTATAAGTTCATCTTTATCACTGCCAGACACGTGTAGCAAGAAAATGGTACCTAGAGAATTCAGTGCTATCCAGTTCAGCAGGCATCCCCTTGGGTCTAGGGAGCTAGCCCCAGAGATAAGGGGCACACTGTGAATTGTAGCTACTAACCTCGATGGAAGATCCAGCACATTTGTCTTCACTTAGCCAGTTAATAAAGTAAATCTTCCCTTAGTTATTTTTAATGGGCATGACCTTTTATTTAACATCTGCAATATAGTAACTTTGACTGAGGGTTGGGATATTTTTCGCACAGTACACTCACTGTGGGGAAATAAGTTAAATCTTTCTCTTCTCTAACCCTTTCCTACTCAGTTCTGAGTTTCCCAGGTGATACAACAATAGACACACTGCCAAGATCAGGCAAGTTTGTGTCTCGGCAAGCTTCAGTACTAATTTTAGCTATTAGCTATGAGACACTAAAGCGAAGTATTTGAAAGAGAGAAGTAGTTATACTGACATAGGTTGTCAGCCCAGTGACATGGCTCTGTGAGAAAGGACATGCTATGCAAGCATCCAGACCTGGATTTGAATCTTCAGCACTAATGTACAAAGCCAGGCATGACCAAATATGCCTATGACCCCATTCCTCAGGATTGAAGGGGGATTCTTGGGGCTGTCTTCTAGCTTAGCCAATGAATGGAGAGGTTCAGGAACAGTCAGAAAACCTTTATGGGAGAATAAGGTGGATGGTGAAAGAAAAGAATACTCACTTTCCTCCTCTGACTTCTACATGTTTATGCATAGGTCAACACACATGCACATATACATTGTAGACACGGGCACAAATACATCATAAGGAGTTCAGTGGTTTATAAAATGTTCAATAGATCATAGTTTATCTAGTATGGCTTCTGTAATTCGAAGAATAAAAGTACATGAAGAAAATAGATACTAATCCCCATTCCTCCACTTTTCCTACTCTATCCCCAAGGCTTATGAGAAATGTATAAAAAATAGTGTCAAACTGTAAACAAGATCTTATTGCTCTAACAACAGCACAGAGAGATCAGGCCATATTGGAGTTCTTTTCTTTTCTAAAATACAGTTTGGATTAGATATTTAAAATTCATTCAAGAGTATGGAAGAATAGACTTGTAATCCCAGTCCAGGAGCTTGTGGTGAGAGGATATCTGTGGGTTCAAGACAAGCCTCATCCATACAGGTATATCCTGTCACAAAAATTATTTCAACATTTCATACTAAGAATTTAACTAGTATAAATAGATTTTTCTGCAACATTAAATGCCAGTAATAGAGGGACAATGAGTAGGCATAAGACACAATGTTAATGAAGATTATTATAGTAGCTATATTAAACTTAAAATAAGTACATTCAAACATGCAGAAGTGAACTACATGCTTCATTACTAGTAGTTTGGGCTTTTGATGATTTTTATAAAATAGCACACTTACTAATTTCATTTACATTTCATATACAAAATTAAAATCCTGTCTTCTTTTGTTAATTGTGGTTGTTAATGCTTTGGGAATTTTCTGGGAAGATTCCATAGAAAGAGCCAATAATGACAGTGTAAGTCATATCACTTCTATAGGATGAAGGACAACTTTAGATTTTTATCAACCAATTGTTTAGAAAATATTTTCAAGTGATTTTCTTAAATTTACAGAAAAGTGTAGTGTTTAAAATATAAACTGATATTTTTTTAACTATTTTTCATACTTAAAATGGTGGCACTCATGAACTCCAGCCAACAATGGCAAGTTGGCAAGTGTCCTAGGGAATATTTAGGTTTGTGTAAATATGCTTTTGTACCCACCTACTCTCCTCATACACATTTTTTTTTGGTTTTTTGAGACAGGATTTCTCTGTAGCTTTGGAGCCTGTTCCGGAACTAGCTCTTGTAGACCAGGCTGGTCTCGAACTCACAGAGATCCACCTGCCTCTGCCTCCCGAGTGCTGGGATTAAAGGCGTGTGCCACCACCGCCCACCCACATTTCTAACTAACATGAAACAAAGTAGAATTCTTCCCACTTAGACATGGTACAAGCATCTAGGGATTCACACACAGCAGTCTTTTGAGAGACTTACTGGATAGCTACAGTAGCCATATATGCTTGTTGAGATCTGGGGGTGTAGTTACACAAAATGCTTGGCATGAACTCCATTTTATAAATTGTCCATGATCAGTTTACACAGCCTGGCTGGGTTCTGTAACACACATTCCTTTTTCTACGTAGGTGACCAAGGTGCTGCTGCTTTCGGCAATATGATGAGGCCACTCCTGATCTTCCAGTAGGTTGGGAACGTGGCCTACTTGATTGAGGACTGCGTTGACTCAGCACTGAAACTAACCATGTGCAGTAAAGCATGTCCTTCAAGTTAAAAATCATGGTCCTCAAGAAGACTGTTTACTTTGCATCATGTAAACAAAACTCTGTAAATATACACCATATACCATACACCATGATTCAGTAGAATGACACAACCTCAGAGGAAACAGCATTCTCATGATTAGAGCTCTATTACAGAAGTTACATTTCAGGAACAGCTTAGGGGTGAAGTAACAGGTTTTGAATGGTGCCAAACTCAGAGCTTCCTGCCCTTTTCCTGTTCAGTACAGGCATGACACCACCCTGGCTCATCAGTATGTTCCCCAAAGAGGAAATTTCAATAGACTCTACTGTATTACATAGGGATTAGCAACCACTGACCTCTTTGATTAGATTTAACCTACATTCTGTTGTAATGACTTGACATTAAGTGATTTCAAGAATTGTATTCACCAAGATTCAGGTCCTGGGTGATGTCTCTGTTACCCGTTTGTAAGCCAAGAAGTCATCTCACCTCAAATTTGATCCAAAGGCTTTGGAAATAGCAAAGATATCTCTGTTATTCAGGAAACTTGGATATTTAGGTAGTCTTTTCCAAAAACCAAGGCTAAAAGCATGATTTTTAATTATTATATTTTATAAAATAGATTTTCCCCAAACCAGATTATCATGTCAGAGATTGTAGGCATACTTCTAGTCCCCATGCTCTGAGCAGTGCCCTCATTTGGGGCTGTGGTCGCTGTTTCTTCTTGAAAGCTTAGCTTCAGTCTTTGCTTTCACTTCACTCTCCCACTTTGACAGACACAGTCACTTCTTGCATATGCCTTACTTTACCCTTTCCACTCCTCACACTCTGAGCAAAGCACTGCACAGTAACGTAAAACCACCTAGTTACCTTTTACCAGTAAACTTTAATTGCCCATTGCATCTAGCGGGAGAATTTCAGCTGATACCAACACTTTTCCTAGAAGAAACAAAGGAATTATCAACACTTATGCCATAGGCAAGGAAAAAAGCTCTTGAACATCAGTGCTCAAGACTGATACAGAAATAGGACTTATTTCAGTCCATAATGTTCTTGTCTTGCAACCATGAGAACTTAAGTTTGATATCCAGTACCCATATTTAAAAGAGAAAGAATCACAAACAAAAACAGAAAACAAAAAGCTAACAAACAAAGAAAAAAGAAAAAATACAAAAAGCAAGTGAGATGAGGTGGTGTATACTTATAATCCCAGTGTGGGAGAAGCAGAGACAGAAAACTCTAGCAAGCATAGCCTTCTTGGTGAGAACTCAGTGAGGGCCTTAAAATCCAAGGTGAGTGGTGCCTGCAGAATGACATCCAAGGCTGTCTTTTGTCCTCTACATCTACATTCGTTCATGTTCATGCTAATTAAGATGGGTACCTTCTGCTCCACAATATAGCAAATGATTCTTTGAAACACTTAAAGACTAATGTTGATTATACACTTAAAACTAAAGTAAACTTGGCACAATAAATTGTATGAAACTAGTCATGAAGTTGTATTTTCTCATACTTTCTCCCTGTCATATCCTCTGAATGCTGGATTTTGACAGGATTTCTTGAGTATTTCAGCTACCTAAAGCAAACATTTTTCAGGAAATCATTTCATCATTTTTCTAAATGGATTGACTCTATCCATGTAATGTTTTTGAATGTAGGGAGTTTTTGATAACTTCGTATTATGATCCAAATGTCCAAGTTGAGTGAGAATGACATTGAACTTCCAATACTTCTGCTTCCACTTCCCACTAGCTATGGTTACTGGTATGCCCTGCCACACTGGATTTAGCTTTGCATGCTAGGAAATTCTTGCACTAAGTGAACCATGGCCCCATCCTAAGCTTCTAAGAACTTTGTTAGGAGACTTATAGTAGCCTCTATTTTGCATGTCCACAGCAAAATTCATACAAGACACTTTCAAACCTATTATTTTATTTAATCACAGCAATTTCCCACCACAGCCTTGTAAAGTAGATAATTAAGTTTCAATTTTCTACATCAGAAAATTTAAGTTAAGCAAAAGGCAGACTCATCATTAATGAGGTGACAGGTAGCAAATACACAATTCAGGGATTTTGAGCAAAGTCCTTTGCAGTGACATAAGGGTAATTGCTTCCTAGGTGCTCGTATACTTCCCCTTACCCCTTAATTCCTAGTTTTGTAATGGTTCACAGAGTAGTTTTCCTTTTAAAAAGGATTAGAGTATTGCTCAGCAGGTCATTAAAGATGAGGTAACTATTGGGTTTATTCATTCAGTGTGCTTCGACGGAATAGCTCCTACACATCTTTTGTTAATTCAATAAATATTGAAACACGGTATTCACTGATATTACATGCTAATTGTAGTTAACGATGATGACAGACAAACTGAGCTTTCTTAAAGCCTTTATTTCATGAGATGGTTTCTTCTGCTGTTTGATCTCAGAGATTTAAAATCACCATTTGAAATAATTATTTTGAAAGGATATTGTTTAAGACAATTTATTATTGTTATTTTTATAATTCCATGTGCCCTCCAGGCTACATCCCCAGTGATCATGGCAAGGGGTATCCCTAATTTAAAAGTTGCTGCATCGTTGACAGTATTTGCAACAACTAATATCCAGGTATAATGACAGTGATCCAGCTTCGGCAGGTACTGTAATTGCAGATTATACCCTTCATGGATTCCTTTTTGTGTGAATAGTAAGTGTATGAAATCTTGAGTCAACATTTCCCTTTCTGTTGCATAAACAGTGCTGAAAGCTTAATGATCAGCTGGAGCAGAGGCGTAATGAGTAGTTGCTGCATTGTTCATTAAACACCGTGGCGCTTCTTTCTTCGCCATCATTTCATCTGTGCATGCATTTTGCATTTCCCTCCAGTCTGTCATTCTTCTGGAGCATCGGACACTCCCCTCAAGGTAATTGCTGTGACACACATAGTGCTTCTATCACACAACAATAGAAATGTCTCTCCTCCTGGAGCTCACTTTATTTGGGAGAATGTACTTTTGAGGATGGCAAATCAGTAGGAAATGAGTCATGTAGAAGACCTGTCACAGACAGAGATTTTGGGGGTGAATGGTGGCCTTCTGCATAATCAAAGAACATGTTTTTTAACTGTGAATTGAGGGTAACATTTAAAGTAATTTGACATTGGAATTATTTTCCCTCCCCCCAGTTTTATTTGTCTACAGTTGGTTTCATATCACTGTATTTTTGTGTCTTTCTTTGCCAGGATGTTCTACTTGATGTACTAAATCTAAGTTGTTGCAGCATTATTGAATATAGCAACTTGGTATCCCTTTCAGTACCCAGTGAGCATATTATGGAAATGTGGTATTTGTATGTCCCCTGTGCCAACCCATAATTAATTGCCGACACAATAGGAAGTCTTACTGGAGAAATGGATACCAAAGCACACATATCAATAAATACAATTACTTTTTATTACATCCAAAGCATCTACATCTTGACTCATTATGATATTGTGTTCCTTTTATGCGTGAATTAGCTTAGGAATGCATAAGTGTAAAGAATGCTTTTGAAGTCTCTCAGGACTCTTTGCTTTCAAGTATCAAGGAAATAAAAATTTCTAGATAAATACGACTTGGCTTTTTATGGGATTTTTATTTTCAACCCATTAACTTACTGTACATCAGAGACCATTGTCTATAAATATAAGTTAATTGGACCAGGTTCTTGGTCCTGTTAGGTATTAATATGTCATTTGATGGGAAATAACATAAGGTTCTATTCATAACATGAATAATTTCTGAGGAGGAATTCCCTAAGCAATATCAGAAGCCACAAGCTGATAACTTGAATAAAAAAAACTTACACAAAATATTTTCATGTAAGAATCTCCTGAAAATAAGAATGTCCTTTTGTATAAGAATGCTCTTGTGAATTACATGCCTACAGAATTACATAGACCACAGAGATCAGTTCTCCAAATTCTCATTTAAAATAATGTTTTTAATTATCTCCCCTCATAACTTCTAAATTTTGTTTCCTAAATGTATTCATTGAATAATAATTTGTTAATTTTTCCCAATGATTAATCAGTTTTCTTTATAATTTGAATTAAGTCCCGGAAATGGGAAAGAACACGGAATACATTTTTACTTAGTTTGTATCTTTGTTCAAGGAAGCACAATATGAAATTCTTGCAATGTGTTTAAATTGTTTATAGATTTGTCTTCTACCTTAGTTGGTACTTGGCTGCAGTATTAACCACGGTTCTAAAAGGAAGAGCACTGATAGAATGATTACAAATATGTATGTTATGTTGTATATTAAAGGGTTCTATTAAATTGGCTTACTTAATATGGTTGAAATAATCCAGGGACTGGTTCTAACTGGAAACATCAGGAACTCTGTAGCTTTTCAGTTCATGAGGTTTGTGCCTAGAAGTCCTAATCAGGTGCTGAAGGAAGAAGATTTCTGAAGAGCCACCAGTCCCCAGTTTATATTGAAAGCCTGAAAAAGCAGGTTTCAATATCGTTAATATCAGCAAAGATACCATCACTAGCTGCAATGGACTGTATTAACTGAGCAGTGAAAGCAAATATTTTTTTTCTTCTGTGTCTTTTTGGTTCGGTTTCATGTCAATTTAAATTTCATCTGGGCTGCTACCAGAAGGTACTGTCCACATTAGGTGTGGGTCTTTCCACATCAAGTAAGGCGATCAAGATAATTCCCAGAGATACTTTCACAAGACATCCTGATGCAGACATTGCCTCTATCGAGGCTCCTTAACCAGGTGATTCTAAATTATGTCAGGCTGACATTCAAAAACCAATGGTCACAGCAGCTGGGACAATTTGATTAACAAACATAAATAATGGAAAATAGAAGAAAATAGAAATGGGTGATGAGACTGAATAAGACAAAGACATAGTCAGTGGAAGAATAGAACAAAAGAGCAAGAGGGCAAACTATTAAAGGGTAAAGCAAAGCTAAATCACAGGATCAGAAGTGTTCTATTGCCAGTAGACCTCTTTTCATGCATTCATGATAAATGCTGTATTTTCTTCTGCTTTCTTTCCTCCCTCCCTTCCTCCCTTCTTTCTTTCTGCCTCTTTACCCTTTTTCTGTCCCTCCTTTCTTTACTCCCCCTCTCCTTTCCCTCTCCCCTCTCTTCCTTTCTTTCTTCTTTCTTCCTTCCTTCCTTTCTTCCTTCCTTCCTTCTTTCTTTTCCTTCCTTCCTTCCTTCCTTTCTTTCTTTCTTTCTTTCTTTCTTTCTTTCTTTCTTTCTTTCTTTCTTTCTTTCTCTTTTCTTTCTAATTGAAACAGGCTCTCAATTTGCCATGCAAGCTGGCCTGAAACACATGATACTTCTACCTCAAATTTCATAGACTTGAGGTCACAAGCATGTCCTGCCATACTTTGTTTTCTTTCATTTTGAATACTTTCAGTTTGAATAGGAAGTGCTTTAACTGAGGAAGCATAACTATTCTTTTGACTATTGTATTTAAAATACATAATACATTAAGAGTAATTGTTCTGAGCTAAATTGATACTGTAGTCTAGAGATTTTCAGTACACAGATTCAATATAAAATAAAGCTAGTTTTTTAACTTTAATTTGTGCATATTAATGTTTTCATTGTAGTCTATTATAGGATGAGTAGCCCATTAACTTAGATCATTAAAAGTTTTAACATTTACATATTTAAAACACATCTCTCCTTCCACACACCCACATACAGACTATTTTCTCCATTATAGGCAAAAATAGTCTTAAAAACAGAAATTGAATTATGTTGCTTCTTCCTCAATTTTCCAGTGGCTTCCTGTCATAATTGCAATAAAATCTAAACTTTGCCCACAGCACAAGGTCTTTTTTTAATGCATCTCCTGACAATATCCTTGAGTTCTTCTTCTGTACTAGGTGTTGGAAGTATCTCCTATCCATCTACTCATAACAATATACTTGATTAGCTATGGTAGCTTTATGGCTGTTGTTGCATGGTTTTCCACCCACAGAATCTATCTCCCCTCATTTACAACCCTTCTATAGCATCATGTCCTTTGAAAAACTGTTCTGAAACCTCTATCAAACATAGCCCTTCTTTCTGTTCCACTGTTAATCTTCATCTTCTTAATGTACCAACTTGTTGCTTCTTTGAGTGTGTCTCTGTGTGTGTGTACTTTCCTCTTTAATGTGTTATCTCTCTGAAGATGACACAGGTTGTGTGCTCACTGGGCATTTTAATTTGCATCATAGTATTCTCTTTCAGCTCTGATGCCTAAAGTCTTTTCATGGTGGATAAAGGGAAGTCAATTTATATATTCCTGTGTTAAATTCTTTGGAAAATAAAAAACAAAACAAAATAGAGGTACTCAGATTCCCTGGGACTCAAGAAAGAAATGAAACAGAATATATAATAGTGATAGATGTAACATGTTTAGTTTGGTATTGATTAAGAAGGAAATTAGAGAATTTCACTCAGTACAAATTAGTACAGACTCTATATTGGGAAAGGATTTGGAGTACCCAAGAAAGAGTAAATGCAGCTGCAATTGGACCTGTGAGGAATGCATTGTGTAGGATACAGCACAGTAGGATGAGCCTGGAGAGGAACCTCAGAATTAGATTTTGAAGAACATAGGCCCTTGATTTGGGTAGTATAAGAATGAAGACTGAGCAATCCCTGCGAAGCAAGGCAGTAAGAAGCATCCCTTCACGGTCTCTGATGGAGAGCCAGCTTCTTGTTTCCTGTCCTGCCTTTCTTTGTTGAGGGACTGTTGCCTTGAAACTCAAAATTAAATGAACTGTTTCATCTCTGAATTAGTTTGGGTTAGTGTTTTATCACAACA